>NC_051167.1:112126055-112402170 GCF_013339725.1 Rhipicephalus microplus | reverse complement strand
CTCACACATTTATAAAGACATTGTTGAATACAGCACCAGCCTAGTACAGCTTGCAACGTGTCTTAAACGTACAGGAGTAAGCATAAGTGTGAAGACCACGGAGTTGCGTGACAGGACGGATCGACGTGCCATCTATCGACGTGCGGCAGTGTGCATGCCTGTCCAGTCCTAATCAGGTGGCCTTGCACAGCACTTTGTTTGACGAAGTTACGGCGCTCATAGCCGAAACAACAGCCGAGTGTTGCTTTCCTTTGCTTCATCAAATCTATGCCGCTCTTTCATGCAGCAGCTCAGGTAGCGCCACTTGAAGTGCTGGGCGCATAGATTTTTTTTTTTTTCACCAGTTAGCCTAACTAAGCATAGCTAGTACCATATAACCAAATGAAGCCAAGCATGAAAAAATGAAATTTCTTCAGCCCAGCTGGCCCTTGTCTCATTAACCCAAGTTAAACTTGCCTTGTTGCGCCAAACTGAAAGAAAAACTGCTCAAGCATAGTGTAGCATAATTTAACTTGTTAAAGCCAAGCATTAACTGATTAAATTAAGCTAATTTTAATTAGAAAATGTCATTTGCTGTTTTCATGTTAATCCATGTAACGCTTATTTAAGTGGAGGTGTGTCAAGTTAAGTATATCCAAATATAATTAGGCATATTTGATAATAATATCACTTCATTTAACCAAACATAATTAGCCCCAATGAGGCAAACCCAATCGCGGTCGAATAATCCAAGTCTAGTTCGCCATGAGCCAGAGAAGAAAAGCCCAGGAAGAGGCTGACTACTCTTTACTGACTGAATACTGAATAAGCTTATTTAGGCCTCACATGTGTTGACTGTTGACACAAATTGTTCACGTGTGTTGAGAAAAAACAGATGAAGCGACGTCTCCACCTTTCGGCCACTATGCTCCTACAACGCATGTTTCAAATTGTAGCTATGGATCAGCCTCTGTTACTACATCCCTTTTAGAAAAAGAAACAAAAACAAGAAAACTAAACTTGAACTTGCGAAAAGCATACTGCTCATGGTTCATTTCAATCAGATGAATATTATTAAATGCATGCATCCTGAGTGATCGCGCTTTAGCAACTCAAGTAAGTTGGCTGTGCATGGAAGAACTCTCTGGCCGAATGCTACACGTCGTGGCTCGAAGCACCGAACGTTAACAGCACCAAATAAAAGCACACCAAAGCAATGCTAGGTTTTTGATGATCTCAAGTGGCGTTACGACTACCCCACGGTGACCTTGGCAACAAAACTGCACATTTGCGTCACACACTCTTTGCATGTATGGCACCTCCTAATTTTCCTTCCCGTTGATTGACGCTATTGAGAGTGCGGGCTTGCAGCACACATGCCGCATTCACACATGAGAAATACGTGCCTAGCCAGAATTTTTTCTCGCGGAAAGGGGGGGGGGGGGGGCAACCGTATTAAAATAGCTATTTTCTGCTCTATATGCCAACGAACGAAAATTTGAGAGGGGGGGGGGGGGGGGGCACGGGCACTGTGTGTGCCGCCCCCTGGCTACGCCCCTGCAGAGAAGTGATACGAAAACACCAGAGCGGCCGGAAAACCACGTCCGCACGCGTCGAAAACGTTCACATTTATTATGGGCCCGGGGAATGATGCGGCCGGCGCTGCTTTCGCGAAATAATTCGAGTTTGCCTGCTCTCCGAGCGCTATGTTCCGTACCGAATTCCAGTTTTCACGCAAAGTACTGTAAAGACACAGCTCGCACTTTTTGAAACTTCGTTTGGGGAGATATACGCCAGCAAAAACGGCACGAGGGAATGCACCGGCTGCGGCGGCACCGGATTCAGACAGCCGTGCACGAAAACGAGACACGTTCGGGCATGCCGACTCGCTGCCGCTGCACCATGACTGCACCGTCTACTTCCAGTGTTCTCAGCGATCGTAATGCAAACCAGGATCTCGATGACTGCGTCTTCGTCGAGGCCGTCAAGCTTCGTCGAGCTGCACGAGTAGTTTGCAATTATAGTCGTTGCTTGCCACCGCCGACGCTTTCACCGCCATGTTGCATCTCCGGCCAGCTATTCAGATCGCATGGTTTTTAGATAGTCGGCCGTGGATCGGAAAGAGGGTCCGCTTTCGCGCGACGGGAAATATCTTCGTTCCGACTTGGCGGCGTAGGTTTCCGGCGGCTTAGGCGGTGAAGCAAGTGAATTCCCGGCGAGTTTTGTTGCTTTCACTCCGCAGAGAACAAATGTCGAATTTGAACCCAGCGCGTCTTATAACAACTGATTGGGTTGCTGTAGCGCACACACATACGAACAAATAGCGCACAGAGTTAATTCGGATTTACTTACCATGTGTCCTCGGCTTGAAAATTAGACAGCACCGACCACTTCGTCTTCGCCACCGCTGGCTGCCTCGACGAACAGAAGGTAGTAAAGAAGCGACGCACTCTCCCGCGCTTTGAAATACACAAGATGGCATAGTCCGGACCACTTTCTCCGCGGGCGTGCGTGTCGTTCTTGATTCGCCGGATCGTAAGGCGCGGTTTATGAACTTTTTGGAAGAGCGTCGGCGCGGCGCGGGCTATTTCAAACTTGCCTACTTTTGCGACGTTGACGATGAGGCTTAGAACGATCCTTCTCGCTTGTCTTTTCTTGCCCAATTGGGCGTATTTAGATACACCCTACTGACCCACGCCAATTTCTTTTTTGTTTTATTTTTCAGTCACTCCCATTTCAGAATGGTTTAAGTCCCATACTTTCTGATTTTTAATGATCATGCTAAAACAATGGTTTCAGCCCATTTTATGCCCTTGCCCTTTCAAGGAAGTTCGTATTTTGGAATGGGTGAAAAAGCGCAAATAACCTGCTTAAAACGCCCTTATGGGCTTATTTTTGTTTACAGTAGTAGTTTTTTTTTTTTAGAACCTTCGACGCAAACACTTTGGTCTGTCTATCTGTTTCTATTTAGTAAAAGTGGTTAACGATTTGGAGTACTCGGTACTCTACTATGGGAGAACTGAAAGCCGTCCCTAAAATTTAAGCTTAAAACAAAGCACTTGGCAATCCACCTTAAACAGTAGCGGATACTCTAATCGACACAAGCCGATACCCCTAACAGCCTACCCGATCTGCAGCGCCCACCAATGTCGCTCAAGGTTCAGCGTTCATACTTGTGCATTTCTCAATTAAAAAGCAATTATTGCGCATATCTGAGGCACCATAACAACACGCATATATTCTACATGCGCGTCCCTTACTACAACTTGCATACATAAGTAATTCTATGTACCGAAGTGCTTATACCGCATCGCTGACCATGCAACGCTTGCACAAAATGGCAAGTGTTTCCAACGCTTTGCTAAGATGACACGATGGTGGCACCTACCCGTCACCTTGCTTTCTACACCTCATCAATTCTGAGCTCTCAGACGGGCGCGCACGCCCGCCTCAGAGCCACGCGCTTCGTTTTCCAGGATAACTGCCAGATAGCGCTCATGTCTCACGTGTGACGTGCTTTGATGCGCTCGTTCGCCTCCACTGCACGCTCGAGGCACTCTAACGCAGCGCCTCCAGAATACCATTCACCGATTTTCTTGCGCAGAACAACAAATAAACGTTCTGTTCACTCTCTCCAGAAGCAAGACTACCGTCCTTCGAATACATTTGCAGATTAACATGCAGTTACGAAACCATTTTTTTCTTCATTTTTTTTTTTTGCTGACCAGTGTTATTTCGTGGTCTTCTGCCTGTTTCTGCGGGATGGTTTGGAAGACGAGGTATAATAGGTGAGCACAATGAGTTCTCGACCGTAGGAGCGTTGCCTTCGCTTCTGTCGTCTGCTCGATGCGCTGACCGCGGGGACGCAAACGCACGCGAAACGCCGGCACATTAGCCCCGCATCTCGTTTCAATCCACGGGACAAAAGACGCGCACATTCCCTTATTGCGTCCCATTATTTATCACAAGTATTGTTATTCTCTTCAAGCATTAAATTACATAAACTCCGCATATCGTGTTAATTTTCGCCATGTCACGTGCCCCGGTATGTATTCTCTAACGTGCCATTGTTGGCAACGTCAAAGCACAGTCGTCTACGTAGAGGACCATGGTCACTGCACTGCCTTTTACGTAGAGCCATTCACACGTGCACCTCATGCCCTCATTCTCTGGGCTCGCGCCCGCGAAAGGAAGGAGGAGCAGCGCACATACTTAAATTTGACCTATTTTCGCGGCGCGCGGCGTTGTAACTTCTGGCACGCGTGATTTTGTACGCCCCATCTACGCATTGCGTTTGTCAGATCAAAATTATTTTCGAACCTGGTAAGTGGCTCTTTAGGACACCGAATCCACGCAATGCTCCTGTGGGCTTTGCATTCCGCAAGTTTCAGAGAAAAAAAAAAAACTCGTGAAAACGCATAAAAATGTTTTATTAAACACAAACCTGTTGGTACCCCATTTTTTACACAAGATATCGAAGATCTCAGGTTACAATGGCCGGAGCAGTAATGTGCAGCACTGTTGCACGTGTCGATAGACGTAAAAAAAAACAACACAAAAACTTACTGAATTAAACCATCAAAAAAGAACACACTTCTATCAAAAAAAAAAAAAAAGGGAAAGTAATACCAACGGTCTACAACCGGAAATGCTGAAAGTCATAATTCGGGCGCTGGCGCATGCGCAATTCACGTGTTGCGCGTAATATTTTCACCGCCGGACCAAGGGGGAGGCCCATATAGACAGTCATATGTTTAATTCTAAGAAGTAGCAAGGCTGCTCCGTTAACTTCTCCTTTGCGAAACTTCTCAGGCGTGCCGGGCACATCCGCGGATCCTCTTGACGTACCGTACCACGTCTTTTATCGTCCAGTCCTTGACTGATCTCTCCGTAGGAGCCTGTGCAAGCGTACTCGGACCAGGCGGCGAGGTCTGCGATGACATTTCACGCACATTCCTACGCGTACAGGCGCCGTCCGTGATCGCACGCTCACCCTCGCAAGGACGCTGGGATGGCGGGCAGGCTGCAGAAGCCGCCAATTCATCGCCCTCTTCTCTCATGAGTGCGTCGTCTGAGGCTGTAGCTTCGGATGCGGTGTGCGAAGACGAGTTGGCCGCCTGGTTGTCCGGGTTCGTTGTTGGGATGCTGCGGTTCCGATCGTGGTTCCGCTGAGAAGCGATGGTCGGCTGGTGTCTTCCGCAAACGCATATCACGGTGGAAGCCCGGGTTTTCCCTCGCGTGAGCGACGCACCGTGCCAGGAGTGGCGGAGGAGGCGGCGTACTCAGCGTAGAAGTAGGCTTAGCTGCAACGGCCGACGGAGCGGGAGAAGTCGCAGATCGGCGAGGACTAGCGCGTGTGACGCCCGATAACCGCAATGGCGTCTCGTTACGGCTGTCGAATGCGGTGCGTGCATTGCGGTTGACGAGAGACTGCTCCTGCCGAGGACTGGCGGCGACGACGCTTGGTCCCGGCTCTGCATTGGGTTCGGCTCTCAATACGCACTCGAACGGTTCGGACGACTCCAGCACGACGTGCCCGCCGATCACGACCAGTTTGGTGCCCGGTTCTTGGGGTATGTGGGCGAACAGTGGTTCTCTCACGCTTGTAGCCGGCGGAGGTAGTGCCCCTAGCTCAGTAATCTCTATCCAGCACTCGGCGGGTTGGGGGGAACATGAACCACGACGTTGTTGGCCGCCGCGGCACGCCATGCCTCTCGTCTCACCGGTCCCCTGGCGTCGGCTTGGTCTTCCACGTTCCACAATGTTGCTCATGATCGTCCTCCCGTCTCAAGCAATGCGCGACTACGAATACGATGCACCTAATTAAAGAAACTTGACGGAGCCGCTGCGGCGAACTTCACTCAACCAAGAACGCGCGGTGTTCTGAGCGCGACCTCTATTAACGGTCAGCTCGACATCAAACAAGCGCTCACGGCATCTCACGGCAGCGAAATGAAACACTTAAAACGTGACCCGGATGAACTGCTGATGATGATGTCATTGCTGGTCGAGATTTTTATTTTCGGTTTTGTTACAGTGTACTAGAAGGGGGAGTAGAGGTGTGCGCCGAGGCGATTTCGACCGGCGGCGGCGTGGGTGTCGTTCAGAGTCGGTGGCGCGCGGCCAATTTTCATCGGAGGTGGCGGCGCTGGCGGCGCGGAAACCGAAACTAAAAATTGAAAAGGCTCTTCTGCTAGAGGTTGCTGAATTAGTTGAAATTCAGGAATTTTCATCCAAATAGCACTAATGACACTACAAAGATGTGTCGACATCACGATGAATTCAAAGCGTTTTGTAAAATAGTTTTTATTTCGCTTTCATAATAAAAAAACGCGTATTTCAATCCATGTTCTACCACAAATGTGCAGCACTTTGCTTGTTTTTTATTTAAGATGCGGCAGTTTGTTTCTGTTATTGGCTACGTCATACTTCATGAAACCTTCTTTCATTGAACATTGAGCAAGCACCGACGCACGTCACTCAGTTCGCTTTTTCCGAATTGGATCTCACTTTTACATTGTACGCTGCACGAAAAAAGAAGGACCTCTGCTTCGAGTTTTCTTATTGCGATTGCAGGAAACAGCTCTTTTGAGTACCTGTCATGCCTTGAATGTTACTTTCCTTCAAACGAATCGAAATACCTACTTTCCACAATATGAGAATGTTTTATGTAGCGGTATAAGATGCGGAAGAAAACAAATCTGCGAATTTAGTCAACTAGTCCTCACCGTTGTGTTCAGTGAATGAAGTGTAGACATAAGCATGGTGCAAAAGGGGCACTTGACCCCTTCAAGCTGCACCAGCACTTGCTACCGAATCTAGCGACAGCAACTCGACCCCCTCCCTCAGCCATGATAGCTGTTTGAGAGCCATGACTTGTTTTTGTATGTTGAAAGCTAATATATATATATATATATATATATATATATATATATATATATATATATATATATATATATATATATATATATATATATATATATATATATATATATATATATATATATATATATATATAGGTTGCTTGGCAATTGCGCTTCTTTCACATGTGTTTTTCAATAGGTGCTTCTTCGACGTTTATTGTATGAGCCGGACCAAGTCGAATATCGCTCATTTTCAGTCCAAGAGCGTCTGTTTTAGAAACATTCGGGGAGTCTATTAGTCCGAGTGAGACCGCTGAAGGAACGTTTTGATCAGTCTGAGTATGAGTGGGTATATTTGAGGAAAGTATTAGTGGATCCGGCTGACAAAAACATCGGTGAGTCTGAGTCTGAGTGAGTTTAAATAGAGAGAAATTACGTTAGTCTCAGTCTGAGTGAGTCCAAAGCAAAATATTTTTATATATGGTTTCTTTACACCAGCCGTACAGACAACAGCATAGAGGCTTTCACTTGCCGTCTTCGCGCTCGCTATGATCAAGAGTTGCAATTCGGAACATCTGTGCACTGGGCCCCAGTGCATAAACCGGGTTTTCAGCAAAAATATGTCGCTTCTTTCAATCAAAATATGCCGGAGGGAAAATTCCTGGTGATCGAATGCTTGGTAGTCTGTAGGAAATCCTGTCACTGCGTTGATATGGCTTATCGTACACCATTCTATAGAAGCAGCAGCGGGGCTTAACACTCATGAACCATGGAAAAGCGCTGAGAGAGGACAAGTACTCCCACGTGCGAACTTAGTTTAAAAAATATTGGAGTGATTTCCTTTTTTTTTTGGAGTATCATTTCAAGAAGTCATGCGCGGCGAATAAATATTTGTAGTACTTTAACCCAAATATATGCGACTAACAACCGCCTCATACTTCAGCTATATAATGAAAATATACTAGAATTCCAAGACTTTCAAAGAAAAGAAGCTATGGCATACACTGCACGCCTTTTTATAGAAGATGCACGTTACGTACGTCATTGCGACCAGTTCCCTCTCGGAGTGAAACTGTGCGTGCTTATGTGCGTGTGTCTGTAGAAGATGTTAAGATCGGCCTCCCTGGCTGGGCGCCGCTTGGACGCGGGGGACGATTGCAGCTAAGCCTACCCTGATTTGTTCCGGATCAACGCTCTCGAGGTGCGCCAAAAGCAGCGACAACACGAAAGTCATACTTCGAATTCTTTAGGGCTGTTGGCTCCCCTCGTCAAAAACTCTTTGGACACGCCTGACTGACTGACGGCCTAGGAAGAGCTGTTTGAAATCGAGGCTGCTTGTTTTGTTCGACGTGCCAAGAGACGCGCTGAACAATTAGCCGAGAGCTTGGGATCCCTCGTCAGGTATGTTTCCCACACTCTGTGGTGCTTGCAAGTCTTCCATTCTTACAAGCCCTAGCCTGCCTAGCACTGCAGACCCTATTCTGCACATGCGATGCAATGTTATTGCACTGTGATGTGTTGTGCGTATTATTGCACTGTGACTTACGTTATGTTTCTCTCTCGCCGTGTGACAAACTGAACGTGCACCTTCTCTCTTTCCTGGGTTTAAAAGAAGGCAGTGTTTGACTTTCTCTCTCTTTCTCCCTCTCTCGTTTTTTTTAATCCTTATTCGCTGCTCCCTGTGCTCCCTGCTGGGCTGCAGAAATCAGACACCTTCTTATAACCACTACACCCCCCCCCCCCCCCCATTTGGCGGACGGAGATGAAGACGACAATTTGTTCGGACTGCCCTGAACTGAATTGACATGCAGTCTGTCAGTTTACAGTGATCTGCAAGGCGGCTTTCCTGTAAGGTTTGTTTTTCAACCAAAAACTCTCGTTCACAGACTGCTTTTATTTCTTATTTTGAGCACGCGAGTACAACAAAATGTCACCTCTCCAAATTTCAGCGAAGGCACGCGAGCACAACAAGATCTCAAAAAAAAAAAAAAGGAATGGCAAAAACGAAATGAGCGAGAAAAGCATCCTGTGAACGTGAGTTCTTGGTTGAAAAACTAACCTTACAGAAAAGCTGCCTAGCAGATTATTGCAAACTGTCAACTGTTTTCTCCTGCAGATAATTTAGGAAGACCAGGGCGTAAAGCGTGAGCACCAAGACGCTCTGAACCATCCCTGAGAAGCTCCCATCACGCTTCCATGATGCTACCATCAACATATAGCTACCTTTAGTGTGTAAATAGTGTATGTAAACGTTCCTCTTACCAGCCCCGGCTACTCTGCTCGACTTCTACCCGAGACTTGGCTAGCTCCTTCGAATACACCACGAGCAAGCAAAAGAGCACGGAGTTGTACAGGCGAATATGTGCGACATCACATCGCTTTTATTACGTGACATATTCGTTCTCCGCTGCATTCGCCCGCTCGTATCCGCAGATAACGTTCCAGTTTTATAGCGACGACACGCCGTTGATCGCAGTCACGTCATTGAATATCAATCAAACAGAGGTTGCATTATTTATTTGCAAATTACTTCACCATAAAATATGGTGAAGTAATTTATTAATTAGCCACTTGAGGAGTTTTCTAACTTGACTAACTTTTTATCAAGACCTGAATATAAATTTAAGATTTATTTGGTTAATTTTGAGCATTACTTTCGCAACAGAAATACATCACCACTGTCCGCAACAATTATTATTCATCTTTCACAGTGCCAGTAGGTTCATTCAAGGTACGTGATGAAAACATGTTTGCTGCAGTATGTCATATGTCGCTCAAGTGTCTGTCTCCGCATTATTGACAAATCCAGCCGTCTTTTGTAAACTTTTTGCTGGCAAGTTTTTTAAATTTTATTTTTTTTAAACTGGTGGCCCCAGACAAGCTTATTACGCCTCTGCTCACCACTTACATAGCGTTGTTACACGCGGCGCCTGGGCCGACGGGGGAGAGTGGCGTTCTTTGTTCGTCAAACAAGTCACCGAAGGGCGTTAATGGGTCGGTCGGCTATTTACCTTTAATCTTCGTCCGTTTAATCTTCATCCATTAAAGGTAAATAGCCGACCGACCCATTAACGGGAAACCCTTCCTTTACGCACGCCGCACGCCGACCGACCCATTACGGGGAAACCCTTTCTTTACGCACGCCGTCACGGACCCTCCCGGCACTGCGGCGACAATCTTGGGTGGCCCGACACACGTCGAGAACTGAACAGCACGTGATATGAATCGTATGTGGACGTACACGGACAGTCGCTTTCGTTCTCAGTGTTGACAGTGGTTCTTCCTCTTTTTTACTTTCTTTTTTTTCTTTTTCGTCTTTTTTCTTTCCCCCTTTTTTTTCCTTTTTAGTTCCCTCTCACTCTCGCAAACATCTTTCAAGGCGAGAGGGACGCGGCAGCAGCGAAGTTTGGAAGCTCATGTCAGTATAACTCATCCCCTGATGAAGGGAGGACACCTCCCGAAACTGTTGGGAAATAAATATATTTATCCTTGTTGACAACGCCCCCATTGTGCCATATCCCATACCTTCACGAAGACTAACTGGCCCATTGAATTATTACTCCCACTATATATATGTATATATATATATATATTGCGATGAGCGAGACAGACACAACACCCGTTTGTCGGGCAAGCTGTTGATTGAGACGTCCCCCGCTACGCCACCGATTACCAAAGAGAGGGAAGACCACTCAACCCCTTGTCTATCCGGTTCCCTCTTGGCTATGTGTCTCAATAACTTCTCACATACAGGGATTCGTGCTGGGGCCGGGAAGTAAGAGTCGCTACGACCTGTTTCTCTTTACTGATTCATTTAATTAATAGCAAGTACAAATGGCGTACACACATACTGTCCGTGAACGACATCTCTGTTACACGAAATTGTAACACATCAGCAAATACTCGCGACACGCAAAACAGGATACATAACTCACTGGACAATACAAGGGTGCCTCAATACAAAGTAAACACACGACGACACAAATGATTAAGTCATTAATTAACAAAACCGCGCAATGTCTCAATTCGCCACCTCCCTTCCCGCAAAGCTAATCTAAATAAGGTGCATAAAGTCCGTCTCACGAAAGGTCCATGTTGATGGGGGACTCGGAGCTAATTGTTCGAGTCGGGGCTCAGGGCTTCTTCCTGGGGTCATTGTCCAATTCGACAGCGTCTTCATCGTCTTCGTGATCGTCGCCTTCGTCGTGCCTCTCAGTGATTTCCATCTTAGCCCTCTTACGTAACGTTCCATTCACTCGCCTCCTATCCCCAACTTTCATTCCTCATCGTACCGTCCTTGTCCCAGTCATCATCTCATCGCCTCTCATCGCTATCTCTTCGCACCGTTATCTTCCTTTTCCATTCCGTCTCTCTACCATCTCAATCTCAACGCTCCGTCTCTATTCGCATCGTATCTCTCAGTCCCTTTTTGTAGGACCCGACTCCGCCGTACCGAGGCACCAAACCAGTCGCCACTCCACGCGGCATATCTTTTCTTTCAGTCCGAGTGTATCATCTTCACCAGTAGAAAACCCTCTCCCAAACAAAGCCGAGCAAGTAACAATGTACAAACTCAAGCCTCAGGGAGAGTGATGGGCGAGCCGTCCGAATACACTTTAATTACGGGCGAACAATGGTCCCGATGCTTCCGGCACTTGGTGAGCCGATGTCCAGACCAAGTCTCAACGTTTCTATGCAGCTCGGTGTCTCCCGCGAAATTCTCCGTAGCCGCCGCTTCTTCGTCATTCCCTGCCGGGGTTGGCCATCCGCGCAGAACGCAGTAATGAGTCCTGGAGCCACGGACTCTGACAGAAGTTAGACCGGACCCGGCACAGGCGCTGCGGCAAAGGTCGCATTCCTCGAACCAACAAAAGGTGCTCTGCTGCTCCCCCGTGCCACAAATTTGAAGGGTGCGCGCGGATTATCTCCACCGTACACTGTCACACTGTCCGTAGACGACAAGGCACCGCCCGGTCCTCGTGTTTGCGCGGGGGAGCCCGCGAGAATAGTAGAAATAATCCTTCCGGTACTCCACTCCGGAATGTCCATTCGTTACACCGAAGGTTTTCTTTTCCTTTTTTTTATGCGTGGGTTTGAGAACCATGCGTACACATCTTGAAAGGAGCGGGGTTCAGTCCGTGTTTGCGGGGACGTCACATGATGATGACGATGATTCCACAGCCATGGCTCGTACCCACTCAGAGGGATCAGCCAAGAATCAATGACTGAATTCAGTAAGATTTTTTTTTTCAATATCAAATCCGCCCACCAGAAAAAAGAAAGAAAAAAGAAAAGACACCCTAGACAGAACAAAAGGAGTGCATTAGTTTGTCACTCGTTCAGATAAGACAATTATCCATTACCTTGAATAGGAATCAGCAAGGTTAAAGAATGCTCCTGTGTATGTTGATTTTTTTGCACGAATAATAATCACGCAATTAAAAGCTTAATTATTTTACTTTCATTAAGGTACTTGCAAATTGCCTAGTGCATAGAAAACGTTCTCGTGGCTGAAGCCCAGATCGTATTCTCATTCTGACTTCGTTCTTCTGCTCTTTGCTCTAGCTACCCGCGCGCCGAAGCACCAGCGTCTTTCTTGGTCATGACACTCGGCCATGACTGCGCGCGCGCGGAGCTGGCGGCAAAGTTTCTGGTGGGCGGGCTTGGCTGCATCGCGGTGGTCAGCCCGGACCACAATGCAACATGGAGCGACGGTCTGGGGGAAGCGTCTCTGGTGGACGGCACTGGCTGCCTCAAGCTGGTTGCTCTTTTGCACGCCACGATGTCTCTTGAAAAAGTGCTGTGGACTCAGGTGGCCGGCACTGGCTGCCCCGTTGCGGCCGACAATCTCGACCGTGCCGCGATTTGGTCCCGGTATCCCAAAGGTAGATCTGGCGGTCGATATACTGGCTGCATCTCGGAGGTTGGCCTTGGCCACGCTAAAACTGGGTGCCAGAGTCTTCCACAAGTCTATCGTGAGGTCGAGACTGGCTGCATCGTTGTGGTTGGGGTCAGCCATGCAGAGACTCTGTGGGAAGCAGCTAAACATACACCTGACAGCGCGCTTCAGACGGGCCGCAAAATCAACGGCAGACGTTGAACTCCGGACGAGGGTAGCCGATAGAGTATTCCAAAAGACGCACTGGGTACCTTGGCTTGTGTCGAGAATGGGTACGCAACTTCTGAGATGTGTGGCAGAGAACATAATTTACGGTCGGTTTCGGCTTCTGCGGCAGGACATTTTGTGAAGCTGTCATCGTATTGGCTGCTGTCTGCATCTTGAGCGCCAACTTTCTCCTCATGATCTTGGTCAGTGAGACCAGCAGTGGTTACCTAGGGCTCTACCGGCGCCATGATCATAGGCAATTCAAGCATAGGCGATGCTGGTGTCTCCACTTGCCTCGGTAAAGGTGATATTGGGGCTGGCTTCTCTAACTGAGCTGTATGCGGGCTGGTATCAGCCTCTTCCACTGACATGATGGCATCGCGTACCGGCGCGGGTACTGAGAGCAGCAGTGGCGAGTCGCACCTGCGTCTGACGTCATTCGTAGGGCAGGCGGAGAAGCTTTCTGCCGCACGGCTGGAGGGCTCCGAGGAACTTTCGAGTTTTTGCTGCAATTCAGCTCGGTGTGCGAATAGAGGTGGGTCGGTGAAGGGAATGCAGCACAGTCGAGATGATTCTCTGTGGCTGTTTCGTTGGAGCAACGCCCTTCAAGAGGTCCGACTTCGGTAGCGGCCTCTGGCCGCAGTGAACTTGCTTCGGGTATCGACAAAGTGTCTAACTTCTCGTGTGGTAAGCTGCAGCGCACAACTGCAGCCTCGAGGTGGAAAGCCTCTGGAGCTTGCTCTTCGATACCGGCCAGGTTGGACGGGGTGCTGGTGGAGGGGTGGTATGAATTACGACCAAAAGCAGCTATGAGCTTGCAGCTCCACTCCGCTCATGACTGCTGCTTCCAACCTTCATACCGGCGCCACGCCGCTGCACCTTCCCGAAGATGGTCTATAGCCACATACCATTTCTGATTTTCTGTCCAGGCTTGCGCATTGCTATCGCGTTGACGGTTGCCACCCAGCTGACGGCATCGTTCCGGACCCCGTGGAATTCCGGTAGTTCGCAGACAGCTGGTGATTTAGAGGTGGCAGGTTGCAAGTGTGGCGGGTGTGTTCTTTTGACGGGTACCCGGTTATAACCACGCCGGAGGTGGTGGCGAGCCTCTGTAACCCAGCGTCTGGGGGCGAGGTACCTTACAGAATGAAGCTCACACGAGTGGACACTGGTCCACTCTGCCAAGGTGTGTTTCCAAGGAAGGCTAACACCATAGTTCGCTTTGCGAACAGAACAATGCCGGAATGGCTGGGAGATTGATAAGCTCCTATAGTCTGACGACTCAGAAGCGCAGGCATTAGGAACGCATTCCTTGAGACAGGACCTGACAGACTAAGCAGCTTTGGCAGGAGGTGCTTGCGTCCCTCTGTAATCCAGCGTATGTGGATGCCGCTGATAAGGAGTCGGTCCTAGCACACCTAGCAGAGAAGTTTCCGGTCCATTCCATGATCCAGGTGCCTGAACGGTATGGGTGGTGGCGCGCCCACGTAATCCAGCTTAGTTGGAGCCGCGACCTCGGATCATGCCCTCCCCACCTCCTAGAGGTCCGCCACGGGCAACATGTGAGTGGAGTCGGATGCTCACACGGCTAAGAGGGAGGGAACAGCGGGTAGCCTACCTACACGGTTCTCGTGTAGTGAACCACTACACGAGAACCACTACACGGTTCTCCTGTGATGGTTCCCGCTGGTGCGGCACTGCCACGCTGAGGTGGCACTCAGGGTCGCCTGTCTTTGTTGGCGTTAGTGCGCGAAGCACAGCGCTGGGCTTGCGACCCACCGAGGCATAAGCTGGTGGTTAATTTACATTAACCGCCAGCTTATTGGCCCAGCACGCGTGGTGGTACGAGCCAGATCAGTGGAAGCTAGCAAGCAAGCTAGCGTAGCTCATGGAAACCATAATGGTGCAACTGAGTTACTGTGGCTCACAAACCGCCTTCTCATCTTTCGTAGGATGCTCTCTCTCTTTTTCCTGCTCTGTTTCATAATCTCGAAGCCGGAACGCGAGAGAAAAGAGACTGCAAGAGCTTCCCTGCATGTCGCCTACTCAACCTAGTTTAAACGACTACAATACTTCTCAAATACTTCTCCCTTAGGGTCAGGGGGTGTAGCTCAGATGGTAGAGCGCTCGCTTACACGCGAGAGGTACTGGGATCGATACCCAGCACCTCCAGTGCCACTCCTTAATTTTTTTTGTTCTGCATTGTAAAGGTGCTTTTTAATAAATAGTTACGCCAGGAATGCTTGCGAGAGATAAAGCAGAACTCTGATGCATCTGTACTTCTTTTATCTACCCATCCCTCTAAGAAGTATTAATTCAGCATCACTCTTAATGTGTCAACCCTGAAAAACGTGCCACTGGGCAGACTGCTTTGATTCTTTTAGGTTTTCTCTTTCTTTCTTTTCCTCTTTTCCTTTTGAAATTTTTGTATTTCTTTCTCCTTTCTTTCTGTTTATTTCTATTTCGCTTTCAGTTTCTTTATTTACCCTACTCTTTTTCTTTCTATTTGCTTTCTTCGATCGTTATAAGCATTTGTTATATCCGGACATAGAATGGGTTGTAATAGGCCAGCGGGAGTTGAAGTTGGTTGTTTCCGGCGTTGTCAAAGTGTGCAAGAAGTGACATAATTAGCCGCAAAGGTAGAAAGACCAGGCCAGGAGAGACGGCTCCTAACGCGGTTGTAGGTCTTCTGAAATCCTAAGTGTCCAGCTGATGGGTCGTCGTGCAATGCTTCGAGAACTTGTTTTCGCAGCGAACGAGGAAGTACTGGCACCTACCAATGCCCATCCGCATTGTAAGTATAGCGCTGTAGGACATTGTTCTCTAGCTTGAACTGCCGAAGCTGACGACGTAGTCTGGCATTAGGAGTAGTAAGTAGGCAAGCCACTCAAGTATCCGATGATGCGGTTAAGCAGGGGTCTTCACGTTGGCACGTGGCAAACTGAGCGTTGCTGTTTAATTATAGCGACCCAGCAAGTGCATAAATAAAGCTCACAATATTTTTTTTTCAAATATGGAAAACAATTATTTTTATTGTGTGTGTGTGTGTGTGTTTTCTCATTAATTTGTAAAAAAACATAGAAAAAGTAGACTAGCGTCAAAGTGGATTATCCAGAATAATAAATCCGCCAATCAGTCGACAAAAGCAAACGAGATAACTAAATAGAGAAATGAAACAAAAAATAACTGTAAATGAAATGCTCAAATCGGATACCTTTAGATATAGCGACAGAAATATTTCGGTCACACATTCTTTTAAAATGTATATAAACAACAAAAAATACCGGATTTGTAAAAATAAAAAAGTACCAACAAAGAAGCGCTGCCATCTTCCAGTGAGACGTCAATTCTTTCTCTTCATAACTGCGTTCTTAGTAACGTTTTGTTACAAACTCATGGATGACAGGGATGTTCGAGAATGATGATATATGCGAAAAGCTGCACTGGCGATTTGCTTGGTTGGTTGATTTACTGAAAGGCTAATGTGGTTTGAATTTCCGAGGAGACCCGGGAACAAAACTCAACTTTTTCCAATGGTGACATCTTTTTGTGCCATGGAATAGGACGTCCATCTCATCAAATGAAGTTGCTTAAAAGTTACAAGTGCGCTTGCTAACTAGGTGTTTATCAGCCAAGATTAAAATATATATATATATATATATATATATATATATATATATATATATAATTATATATATATATATATATATATATATATATATATATATATATATATATATATGTGTGTGTGTGTGTGTGTGTGTGTGTGTGTGTGTGTGTGTATGTGTGTGTCAGATAGTGTATTTTGAATTCTTTTTTATTTTATGAAGCAAAGTCCGTGCGTCCGTTAAGCATAAATTCTTTGAGAGATGTAAAAACTATTCCCTGTGGTTCATTAGAGAATGCCCAAATTTATGTATCGGGTTACCATCGTAATTTTACCGTTTCAAGCACTCCAGCATTTTCATCTGTACATCTTAATCAAGCACAATGCGTTCCGTGTAGCATGTTAAGTACGAGCTGTTTATTGAAGGACGTGAATAAGGGAGAAGAGAAGGAGAGGTTGAAAGCAGGAAGTACCATCGTTTTCCATACATATATGCATCACTCTATAAAGGCAGGTCATTCAGAAATTTTTGTCTATTGGTGTGGCGGCCGAAGTATGTCTCATTCCTTTTCAATGTTAAAAAAAAACTAATTCCTTTTATATTAACTGCTGGCTTCATGGCCAATTCTTCGTAGTGAATAGGAACCAGAAGGTCCAGGGACATGCAAACAAGCTAGCAAAGAAGCAAGCAAGCAATCAAGGAAGCAAGCAAGCAAGCAAACAAGCAAACAAAAGGAGCTATCTCTGCCTTCAAGTTCAATCAGCGTAGTACTATTTTTTTATTTGAAAGACTGCCCTTTGGCATAACAAACATACATAATAAGAACACGGGCTCATCACACATAAACAAACTAATTAGGCTCGTGAATAAAGTTTAACGAGGATCGGTGCAACGGTCCTTTCATCCCCGCTTGTAAGTCGGTAGGGCAACTGTATTCGGTGACCGGTTGTTCCAGGATGACGAAGGCATGCTTGCTGTTGGCCGGGCCACGACCAGAGCAAGTGTGACACGTCCGCTGGGTCCGTACGCTGCGCGATATACTGCTAAACACGAGAAAGGGCCTAATGGCGTGGTTTAATTACTGCCACTTAGCCTCGCAACTACCTGATGATTTCGCCGCACCAAGCCTCTTTTCGCTTTCTCTCTCTCTCTCTTGTATGTTGAAAGATTTAAATGCCTCGTCAAGCGCAAAAATTGGCCGTCGGCGGCCTGCACACGTGTGGTGCAAAGCGTCCCCTTATGGCGCTGTCATGGCGTACCTGGTGGCTGCGTTATTCGACGTCATCTTAACGTTTGATACAACGTCACAATAACGTGACTTCATGTATTGACGTCATTGTTTTTTTTTTCTCTGCATTTGGCGTCGTCGCCTAGTGAAAGGTAGGCCGATTGCGGAGGCAGTGCAAAGCCAGGGGCGTAGACTAGGGGGAGGGGAATCCATCCCCCAAAAATTTTCAAATTTGGAGGCGTATATATACGCACACATACAAGCGAATCAACAAACACACATAAAGTAGAGTTGATCACTCTTTCCCCCCCCCTCCCCCCGGGAAAAACTTTTTGCGCACGCCTCCTGCGGATAGCTTTCGTTGAGAACGAGCTACAATCAATACATGCATCGGCTCTTGAACGGGAGTAAACAAACAACAATAAAGAAGATAAACAATAATAAATAAACCTACCTGAATTAGATACCTTCAACACTGAAGACCACAATATTACCGCCAGACACCTGATTTTCTCCAATTCGGACGAAATGTTCATTATTGCTCTCAGTTATAACTGAGAACAAGAATTAGATTTTCGTGAGCATGCGCTGTTGAACACTGCTTCTGAAGGTGTGCAAGGCTATGTCCCTAAACGAAATGTTACGTTTACAAAAAAGTAAGAAAGGAGACCAAATCAAGCATTGTTGTAAAAATTGGTGTGCATAAGAAAATCACTGATATACACACACACACATTGCCCTTCTAAAAGAAATAATATTTTATTTCTCTCTTACTTTCGATGCAGAAGTCGTCAAAGTTAGCGTTATAGTCATCAATACACACAAGTTTTTCGAATACCTGTACGAATGTTGATTCACTAATTGCTAAGGTGATAGAAGGCCATTTATATTCAAAGCGCCTCACCCTTCTTTCAGCTCTGGCTAGAACAGTTTTAGCGAATCACAAATTCAGGATCTCGAATCGAACCTTCTCTTGATGCACGCACCACCATGTTTCTTCTGTCGACATGTGAATTGCTTATCCCGCAATCTC
Source organism: Rhipicephalus microplus (assembly GCF_013339725.1). Lineage (NCBI taxonomy): Eukaryota > Metazoa > Arthropoda > Arachnida > Ixodida > Ixodidae > Rhipicephalus > Rhipicephalus microplus. The sequence goes on along the minus strand of NC_051167.1, from coordinate 112,383,353 downwards.
CTTGATGGACAGTGGATACTAAAGAGAGGGTGACGTTACTTCAGACAATACCGACCGTTACTACTGGCACACTGCACACAACTGCTGATAACATACAATTTAAGACACATAGAGCCCCCCCCCCCCCTCCCGCCCACAAAAAATAAGGGGGGGGGGGGCAGCAGTGGTTCCCTTAACCAATATTTAAGCGCACCTAAAATGTATAATATTGTGCATTAAGTTTGTCGAACACAGGAATTCTTGATTAAAAACGCACGTTACTTCCATATATAATTTACTTCTTTTCAGAATGAGGTCAGCAATACAATCATCTGAGAAAGAATTTCGCAAGACGAAAATGACGCCAGGATGATCGAAACACAGGTGTTACAATCAACATAATTTATTAATATCTGGAGCCTTACGTCGCAAACCGCGATATGATTATGCGAGGCGCCGCATTGATGGGTTCTAGAAATTTTGACTAACTGGTGTTAAATAACATGCATTGACATTGCAGTCACGGCCGCTAACATTGTACACGAGCCTCTATCAGGCCACAGCTGTAGTGGCGCAGCTGTTGCCATGCTCCGCTGTGCTATTTTCTTTTTTATTAAATGTATATAAAGAGAGGTTGGTGCCAATGCGTGGCAACGACTACTCCTCTTGCACAAAAGCCGACATCGCATACTTTGTAGCAAACAAAATGCTATACATATGTGCATAGCACAACGCCTACGCAATGAGTCCACGTTTTTTCAGTACTGAGTGTCCACACCACACAGAAATGTGTCCACACTACATAGAAATGTGTCCATCACGCGACTGATGTGACACTGTGAGAAGCCACAGCTTGCACCGTTCCAGGTCACGGACGGACGGGTGGACCGATTCCGCGAGCGTAAGAGAAGCTTGCCGCCATTTTCATGATACCGGGCGAGCTCCTGAATTTTCGAAGGTCTTATATACACCTCGATCAAACGCGACTCTGAGCGCCAGCGACGAAAGCACGAATCTTCACAAATCATCAAAATCTGTGACGTCATCATGAAATATGCGCATGTCAACGTCGCTTGGTAAAACTTGCGTCAGTCCTGAACACAGCGCAAACTATATTCCATCGTATACATGCATATGCATGCCACTTATATCGATTGTATTGTAGTAGTTCTTAATTTCGACTCTTCCGTCGTATTCATGCATCTACAATGTAGTAATTCACAATTAGTACTTCTTGAGAAAAATCTAACAAACAAAGCATCACGTTGTCGAAGTACCTACTAGGGACTGGATAACACCGTTTCGTTCAATTCTTAGGGGTGAATTCTCCAATTTTTTGTCGTTTCATTACAGCCTAGCACTCATGCCAGTGAAGGAATCACCCATGTACAGATAACCTGACGTTATCCACGTGTCAAAGCAATTCCCACGTCTAATTATGTCGAAATGCCACCAATACTTCGCTATGCGTTCTTTTGATAACAGCATGCGTGTTTTTCAGGCACTATATTCTATATCGAAGAACTCACATTTACTAAAGTACTGACAATGTCCACGGCATGCCCACGCGAATGAATGACGCATGTGCTAATATCAAAGTCTCCAATCCAGTAGGATTGATACTTCAATAACCATCCCAATCATCGTCATGTTGCACATGCTTAGTAATCACTGTCAAGTTAAGACACCTTAATTCATCAATGCTCCGGTTGGCTTCGCTTTCTGCAAAATCAAAGAGATGAAAAACGCCTAAAATATTTCATTGAACACAAAAATGCTGGTACCTCGTTTTTTTTTTTTTTGCACAAGATATCGTAAGTCCCAGGGTTCCATGATGGCCGGAGAAGTTATTGTGCAGAGGCGGAAATGCTGTAGGCCTGTGTGCTCGGATTTGGGTGCACGTTAAAGAACACCAGGATGTCGAAATGTCTGGAGCCCTCCCCTGCGGCGTCTCTCATAATCATATGGCTGTTCTGGGATTTGAAACCCCACATATCAATAATCAGAGTTATTGTGCAGCACTGCCGCACGTGTCAATCGGCGTAAAAAAAGTCATGGAATTAAAAACATCGAGAGAAGAAAACACTTTCTCACGTCGTTCAACAGAGACCCATGGTCTTAAACTAAATGCCTAACGTCCTACTTCGGGCGCTGGCGCATGCGCAATTCACGTGTTGCGCGTAATATTTTCACCACCGGACCGTGGGGGAGGCCCATATAGACAATCAGGTGTTTAATTCCAAGAGCTAGCAAGGCTTCACCGTCAACTTCCTCCTTGCGAAACTTCTCGGCGTGCCGGGCACATCCAGGGATCCCCTTGACGTACCGTACCACGTCTTCTACCGTCCACTCCTCGGCTGATTTCTCCGTAGGAGCCTGTGCAAGCGTACTCGGATCAGGCGGTGAGGTCTGCGATGTGATTTCACGAACACTCCTACGCGTACGTGCGCCTTCCGCGATCGCACGCTCACCCGCGCACGGACGCTGGGATGGCGGGCAGGCTGCAGAAGCCGCCAATTCATCGCCCTCTTCTCTCATGAGCGCGTCGTCTGAGGCTGCAGCTTCGGATGCGGTGTGCGAAGACGAGTTGGCCGCCTGGTTGTCCGGGTTCGTTGTTGGGATGCTTCGGCTCCGATCGTGGTTCCGCTGAGAAGCGGCGGTCGGCTGGTGTCCTCCACAAACGCATATCACGGTAGAAACTGGGTTTCCCCTCGCGCTAGTGACGCACGGTGCCAGGAGTGGCGGAGGAGGCGGCGTACTCAGCGTAGAAGTAGGCTTAGAAGCAACCGCCGATGTAGCGGTAAAAGTCGCAGATCCGCCAGCACTAGCGTGTGTGACGCCCGATAACCGCAACGGCGTCCCGTTGCGGCTGTCAATTGAGGTGCGTGCATTGCGGTTGACGAGTGACAGCTCCCGTGAACGACTGGCGTCGACTGCGCTTGGTCCCGGCTCTGCATTGGGTTGGGCTCTCCATTCGCACTCAAAAAATTCGGACGCCTCCTGCACGACGTGCCCGCAGATAACGTGCGTCGTGACGTCCGGTTTGGTGCACCGCTCTTGGGGTATGCGTTCTAACAGTGGTTCTGGTACGCTTGTAGCTGGTGGTGGTACCGCTAGCTCCGTGGTCTCTAACCAGCGCTCGGCGCTTTTTCGGGAAGACGCACCATTACGCTGTCGGCCGCCGCGGCACGCCGTGCCTTTCGCCTTGCCGGTCTCCCGGCGTCGCGTCGGTCTTCCACGTTTCGAAGCGTTGCTCATCGTCGTCGTCCTGTCTCGAACAATGCGCGTCTCTGTGATCTGTGCTTCAAGACTGAGCATGCACCCTTCTTTAACGGTCAGCTCGACATCAAACACGTTCTCACGGCATCTCACGGCAGCGAAATGAAACGCAGATAACGTGACCGGAATCACCGCCTCCAAGAAAATCTGTGCCTAGAACGTCGCTCTCCCTTCAATTGGGAGCCTCCTGCTGCAGCACGCAATCTCGGAGGCCATGGCTCCTGCGCCTTGTGTTGCGACCGGCCGGACCGTGAGACCAGTCGCCTCCGTACCGCTCAGTCACGTGACATCACGGCTGCTCGGAGGCAACTGTTAGAGCATGGCTTTGTTCGCAGGGGGCGGCTGCGGAGACGCACCCCTTCGTACTGAAGGAGGAGGGTAAAATTAGAAGGTAGGACAGCGCGTTTGGGGCTAACGTTCAAGGCATAATTTTTTAAGAGGCGTTGCCCGAATGAATGACTTACTGCTGATGATGATGTCATCGCTAGTCAAGATTTTCATTTTCGGTTCTCGATTTAGGTACTCGTTGCCTTATTTCGGCTAGGCGTGAGTTTCGGTTTTCGATTTTGCGGCTCGATGGCGGAGATGGAGGAATTCGTGTGCATACCGTTTTCTGGATTTAGGTGATTGATTAATTGAGTGATTGGGGTGGTTTATCAATTATAAATATCCGCTCATGGACCGAATGCCGAAGCACGATGCAGACGTGACGTTTTATGAGCTCATGCGATGTGGAGAAGAGCAGAGGTTCAGCGTGTGCAAGTTGTGCTGATAGCAAGTGAAATTTGTGCGTTTCAAATTTTCTCGTTGGTATATCTGGTAAAGCGCGACTGAAGTGGTTTTGAACCTTGCATCAATGTTACAGACGCTGATTGCTCCGTCGCATATTAAATACATTGTGTGCGGCCATATTTCTGTAGCGGCGCTTGCAAGGGCGTTATGTCGAAATCCTTAAGAATGATTAGTAATGTTGAAAACTCGCTTTGGTGCGCAACCTGAAGGAAAAAGATGAGGGAGACAGGTTTTTCCTTCATCTCGGCCAGCAAGTTGAGTTTCGAGTTTTCAAGTAGGAACCTACTAGTCTGCAAAAAAGTATTGCTTCAACAGATTACCTTCGAATCAATCGCTTGTTTTACCAGAATAACTTGCATCTTGCAATATAGAAATTAACCATTGACGGTGTTCATGTACGGGGATCTTCGGTAACGCAGACAGTTTTTTGCTGCATTATCGTTGCTGCATTATCGTTATCGTTGATTCACTATCGCAAGTGCTTGACAATCCACGAAAAACGGAGTGCCACAGACAAGACATTTAATTTACAGTCAACAGATGTACAAACTATTTCGCTACGCAGAATTGAGAAGTTTCGATCCTCGGTAGCACCAATGGACAAAACAAGTCACTTGTGATTTTGCGTGACGCAACTCAACTCGCGTTGCCGACGTCGTTCCATGGCGAAAAACATGAGCTGGATGGCTACTGCAATCGTTTTTGTTAACACAATCGGTGTTAATGTTAAACAGATGTTATCTCAATTTTGGGCGTTCACATGATGGAAAGCAGCGCAAAGAGTACATTTCCGCAACAATTCGCGTTATTTGGGTGCACGTTAAAGAACCCCAGGTGGTCAAAATTTCCGGAGCCCTCCACTACGGCGTCTTTCATAATGAAATAGTGGTTAGGGACGTTCAACCCTACAAATAAATCAATCAATCAGCAACAATTCGCAATCCTTTTTTTGCGTTACTTACGATAATGCAACAATTCGCGTTCCTTTTTTTGCGTTACTTACGATAATGCCGCAGTGAACAGTGGTTTACACATTGGAACACCTTTTTTATTTTTTTCAGACGTGTGCCACATGTTCGTTTTAGGACAACACCTCGCGAAGTGAACCAATGGCAGCACAAATCTTCAACGCCGGTCCCAGTTTTATGTCCACAATCCTGATGAGGTGGTGTTCCTTGATGAGGAACAACGCGCCGCCGTCGATCTCGTGGTGGCGGAACTTCTCAGCGATGCGCTCGCACCCAGGGATCCCGGAAACGTACTCTGATACGTCATCCACCGTCCAGTTTTCTGGCGAGTTACCCCGATTCTGCAGTGGATATGCAGGTTCCTGCTGACGCTGCCGGGTTGTGGTTAGCAGCGGAGAAGATGCCTCCAAAGCCACTGAGCCCCGGGAAGACATCGGTGGGACTTGTGGTGGCGCCCCATTGACGAGTTCAGACTTGGAAGTGGCATCAGTGTCTGGGACAGAGGAGGCGGTCTTTCTCGGAGTCGTCTTGAGGCCTTCTTTGGTCTTCCTGCAGACCAGCGATGAAGTCTTCCGTCTGCGCCTCAATTTCACGGTGAACGTTGCAGCCCCCTGAAGTGACTCGGCTGTGCCAGGCGTCTCGACGAAGGACGAATCCAGGGACTGCGGATGTTCGCGCTTAGCGGTCAAATCCTGCGCTACGGCTCCAGAAGTGCCGGGGTCTGTCCCCGGGCCCGGCATCGTCGACAGTGGTGCGTCCGCGCTGCTGACGTGATAGTAACGCTGCGCCTCCTCAACACTAGACGTCGCTGCCGCGGTCGCAGTTGACAAAGGTTGAAATGACTCCTGGATGACGTACCCGTCGATGACGTGCGTTATCACGCTTGGCTTTGACACCGTCGGGGCGGGCAAGAGGCGAATGAGGTCCGATGGGACTAAGGTCCTGCCGGCTTCGGGTAACGGATCTTCGGTAATGTCCGATCGGGTCTCGAGTCACTCTGAACGTTGCCCGGAGTACGGCGGTGTGCCTCTGAGAGTCCCGCAGGAGCCCGTCGACGCGGCTCGGCTGCGCGCTTTCTGGTCCTTAACGTGAGGTCTTTGCCGACGATTCGGTACAGGCATGGCGTTAAGGGTCGAACTATCTTGACGTAGGTCACTCACTGTAATTCTCGGCGTTCGCCTGGGCAGTCGACGCTGTTGGTGTCTCAAGACTTTCCCGTCCACAGTGATCGCGTTTCAGTTAGTTATGCTCAGAGCACGTGCTGAAGAACGTTTGTTCGAACGAGCTAAACCGAGTGCGTCGCGCGCGGATGTTTTCTAGCGCGTGCTAACTTCGCCGTCGTTTAGAAAGAAGATAACTTTAGAAACTGACACGTGTAATTTGAAACGTAGTAATGTGGACGGCTTTTTTTATGCCTTTTTGATGAGACGCTTCGCAAGCGTATAACAAAATCGTGGCAATGGAGTCGGTGTCATCGACTTCGCGCTTTTGAAAGGAGCACGTGCAAGCCAGATGTAGAATCAGAAAAAGAATAATCATATCTGAGCGCTAGTTAGTGACATCCGTCGTAGTAATTCAAAGAACAAGGGGTCAAGGAACAAGCAGTCAATCTAGTGCTTCTATGAGCTGAGGTATCAACGAAAACGGCGAGATGCAGCCAGCGAGTCGGCCATGATAAGATATCTTGTGGTGGGCAGGAACCGACGAGTTAGCTTTTCGGTTATCTTGGTTATAACGGCAAGTCATTTTTCACCCACTTTTCTTTCTTCACATTTACCTTAGAATTCGGTCTAATAATCTCCTCTATACTGTCCTTGGCATTATTGTCTGTTAGATTTCAATAATTTTGTGTCAAAAAAATGCAATATATATATATATATATTGGCACGTCGCTCCAGGGGTGTCGACGAGGTTTATTGACGTCTGAGCAACAGGGCTCTAACCAAGCGCGTCGGTTGGGCTTGCTTGCTTGCTTGTTCCTTTCTTTTGTGGCTCTCACCCACTAAGGGGGATTGGCCAAGAAGCCGGTGGTTAATGCTAGTAAATACCTATAGATTTTCTAGATTAGGGGAATATGAATACTGTGTTTTGACTGTGAAAATAATTTGGCGCAATGTTAAAAAAAAGAAAAAAAAGGGGGGGGAGAAATAATAGAATTTGTTAAATATCTGTGGTGGAATCGTTATATGAAATTTTCCTGAAAGTTGAATCATTGCAGTGTATCAGCTAAATAGTAAGTGGTAGTGTCACTAGTAAAATTCGAGAGCTGATGGCTGACTCAGCAAGGTAATCTTCTTGTGTTATATATGAAATCGCAGAGAGCCCCGCAGATGTTCCTGTCGCTATGTCCCAATGAAATGGCCCCAAAAGACAAAATATTGGGAGTATTAGGTGATATTCCTAATTTTCTGAATAAAATTTCGAAGCAGTTTTTTCTTTGATTTTTGAATCGGTGACATGTGATAAGAAAATGGTCGAAATGTTCAGGTTCGTTACAACTTGAGCACAGAGGGGATGGCACCAGACCAGACCTGTTTAAGTAGAAATTAAGAGGTGGTACACGGCAACGTAATTTTGTTACCAAGACTTCCAATTTACGCGTGGGACACCATTTATTATTCCATGTGAAGTGCAGGTGCGAGAAATCTGGATTCGGTATCATGGTTTTTGATGAGTCTTCAAGAAGGGGAAGTTTTCTAAACCTCGCTGCTGTTACATAAGCTGTAGGAGGCATGATTGGCACAATCGGAAGATCAAGAGATGTTCGCGCAAGTTTGTCAGCCATCTCGTTTATAAATATACTACGATGGCCTGGCACCCATATCATTCGCACTAGACGGATGTTTGCTGGGATTAATGATTTAAAAGTCTCTAGTACTGCTGATGTCGACGACGATGATAAGAATGAACACACAGAATACGAGTCAGTCACTATCACAGCTGTCGAATGAGTCACAGGAAGTTTACGAATAGCTAGTATAACGGCCGTTAATTCCGCTTCAAATATTGGTGTATAATCTGGGAGGCGTAATGAAAATTACCAGAATAATGAGAGAGAAAAAATACCCACACCTGCCTTCTCGCCACTCATAGATGCATCCGTTGCAATTACTGTATTAGTACCTAATTGAGACAGGTGTTGTTCTAATAAACCAATCAAATATTTAGAGGGCAAGTGTTTAGCGTTCATGGGAAAGATATCGTCAAATTCTATTTGCACTTGGCCGATTGGTTTGACAGATGGTGTGATCTCGAATATATTAACATTTAAAGCATCTAGAAGTGTTTGAACAAATAGCACTTGGGGTTTATATACACGGGACCAATGCTCATTGAAAAAGACACCAGGCTCGGCAAAGAATACAAATTGTCGCCTTCTTAAAGTGGATTCAGAAAATTTTAAATAGGTGTTTACTGTTAAAATACGAAATCTGCAAGCAAGGGTGGGTATCCGAGCTTCTTGATACAAAACATTGTTAGCTGTGAATTCTGGCACACCTAAACAACTACGTAGGGCTTCCCGCTTTAAGAGAATGAGGGGGTTTATTTTGTATGCTGGTCCACCAGAGAATAGTACACATCCAAATTCAAGAATCGGACGAACGTACATGCGATAAATCATGATCATCGTATCTCTGCGAAGAACGGAACGGAGGCGGCCAAGCCTGCTTATCATTCCAACAGCGCGTGTAGCCTTAATTTTAATATATTCAATGTGGTCACGCCAGCTCAGTTTTTGATCATACAGTACACCCAGATATTTAATACAATTAACCTGGGGTATTATTTCTTGATGGTACTGAAGAGAAATAGTAACTGGTGCGTCCAACGGAAAAACTATTATAGCACTTTTAGTTACGTTCAGGTTCATATGAATTTTCTGAAACCAGGTTTCCAATGTTGCCAAATAACACTGTAAAGTCGAATGTAGTGAATAAATATCGTTGTCAGATGCAAAGAACGCGATATCATCTGCATATACATATACGTGTACCTTATCACTCTGTGGTATTGAACTTAACAAAATGTTAAATAGCACAGGCGATAGAACAGAGCCTTGAGGAACACCTCTCGTTTGGCTATACTTCGGCGTGGAAATACCTCGTTGGAAGCAATAAAATTTTCTGTCTTTTAAAAATTCGTATATCCAATTTGTTATGTACTGCGGGAACGTAAGATCTTTTAGGACATTGATAAGAATAGCATGTTCAACACTGTCATATGCCTTGGCTAAATCAAGGGTTACTAGGGCTGCATATTGTCGTCTGTGCCGAGCAAGCTTTATACGAGCCTCTAAATCAACATGCGCCCACCATATAGAGTAACCTGGTCTAAATCCAATCTGGCACGCACTGAGTATCGCATTATCTGTTATGAACTTCGTAACTCTAATGTAAAGTATTCTTTCTATTAACTTAACTACGTGTGATGTTAAAGCGATTGGCCTAATGTTATCTATCTGCATTCCTAGTCCCTGTTTTTTAAGAAGCGGTATTATTTTTGCAAGTCTCCAGTCAGGAGGTATCCAACTATTTTTAAGTGAATAGTTGACAACGTTAAGGAGGTCTTCAGGAGAGATGTCGAATAATATTTTTAACATTTCCGAAGGGACGCCATCTGGTCCAGGACCTGTGTTTGGCAGAATACGAACGACGTGCGCAAGTTCATCCCTACTTACTTCAATAAAATCATTTTCGAATGACGGTTTTGCACACTTTATTTTGATTTGTGATGTAAATCTCTTCTCCAATTCTATTGCAATTTCCGTTAATGTATTTTCCAAATCAGTTGGAGAAAAAATAACTGAGTCAATATTTACGTGTGCTGTAATAGCTTTACGATTACGGAGAAATCTGAATAGAGCTTTCTTGTTGCCACTCTTGGATAAGTAGCTGTACCGTTTTTCTTCATAATCGTCTTTCGCTAATGAAACTGTTCTCCTAAAGGTAGCTTTAGCAAATAAATAATTTCTCCAATTAGTCGGACATTGGTTGGTGAGGAGTTTTTTCCATGCAGCGTTGCGGCGTCTATAATCTCTGGCGCAATCCGCATTCCACCAGGCAGATATGAATTTTCCCTTTGTTGAAGATATAGTGAACTGTGATTTTTTAATTGTACACTTTAGGGTGGAACAAAGGCTCATAGCTTTCATATTTGTTTTCATATTGGGCAAGAAAGACAGCGTTGACTGTAAGTTCTTTTTAAATTTAGAGTAGTTTACAAAACTTTGCACCTGGCGATCCACCGTCACTAAAGGAATGCTGACTTCAAATACCAGGGGGCAGTGATCACTACTTGTAGCAGTATCAAGAACAGTCCAAGACAATATTGTCACACTTGAGCTAGCAAATGTCAAGTCTAAGACGGACCTCGAATTACATCGAACGAATGTCGGAACTCTGGAGTTCCAACAAATAAGGTTATTCCGGTTAGTCCAGTCCCACAACCGTTTTCCTGATGAATCAGTGCGGAATCCCCATGAAACGTGATGGGAATTGAAGTCTCCCACAAATAGCATACTGTTTCTGCAAAAACTCGCAGTCACGTCAAGGGCTCTTTCATCTTGTATTCCAGCCGGAAAGTAGTTGTTGACTATAGATAGTGGCGCGCATCCGGGAAAGTGAATTTCCAGAACCAATAATTCATAATCGTGTGATATTTGTTGGTAAACTAAGTGTGCTTTATGGCAAATTTTGGATGAAATGAAAAACAATAATCCTCCACCACGTGAGTCTCGGTCCAGTCGAAAGCACTGATAGTCTTTTAGATAGAAGTTTTGATCAGAAGACAGCCATGTTTCTTGTAAAATTATGACGTCTGGAGATTGTTGAGAAATTAGATATAATAAGTCTGTAGTTGCAGAGAGAATTGAACGGCAGTTCCACTGAAGTACTCTAAGGTACCCTATGATGATAAGCAAGCAGTAGCAACTGCTTGATCTAAGATACTATCTTTTAAGAAGTCCGCTTTAGTCCTAGGTTCCTTCACACTCTTTTTTGTTTTCGGATGAGAAGAATTATTAAGTTTGCTAGTGGGTGATCTGGTGCGTTTCAAAAGGCGAGCATCCATATCTACATCTCGATTAATTATTGATTCTGAATCAGATATACCTTCCTGCTCAGTTGTGTTAGGACTGGAAAGCATTGCCTCATTATCGATAGAGACATCTGACTGATGTTCGGCAGGTTTACTAATTGAGGCACTAGGAGGTTGGATACGCTTAGTTATTCGATCAGATGTACCCGACATCTGTGAATCCATAATACTATTGAGTGAGTCGGACAGATTGAGTAAAAATTTTTCTAATACTTTTTCTACGGCCTTTTCTACCATAGCAGAAATGGACTGAGAAAGTGATGCATCCATAGAAAGAGGTGGACGAGCTGCTATACCGGCATAACCCTGACTCCTGCTTTGAATTTCTGCAATTGCTTCTCTACGAGAGCATCGTCTCCTTTCAATGATTTCAATCACCTGAAGTTCCTTTGATCTTGCAGGGCAGTTAGGATCGTCTGCAGCGTGATTTGCCTTGCACAAACAGCATGTCTTATTGTCTGATTGACACTCAGCAGTACTATGACCAGCCCCGTATATGGCTCCGCATATGCGGCATCGAGTCTCCGATCGACAACCTTTAGTACTGTGTCCAAAGCGCCAACATTTAGCACATTGCAGCGGACGGGGAGCCAAAGCTTCGACCTTATAAATAAGCGGCCATGCCTTGATCTCCGAAGGGCGATCTGTTCCAGTGAATGTGGCAATTACAGTTTCAGTGGGAACTTTCTGTTGGTTTTCCTGTTTGGTACAGCGGTAAACAGAAATAACACCTGCTGGGGAAAAGATGTCCAAGACTTCTGCTGGGCTTAGACTTGCGTCTACCCCCCGAACCAATCCTTTGCAGCAAGCTAGATGAGGTGGGATAAAAAAGCTCACCGGATGTGATGCAAAAGTGGTGCACTTCAGAAGGTCTTGGATGCAGGCCTTGTCTGGTGAGCAGCATAGTATCCCCCCGCGTCCAAACTGACGAACCTCTGTTATCAGTAGAGAGTGGGGAGTGATCACACGAAGTTCCGTTTGGATTGTCTTGGGGTTTTTCATGCGGATGAACCCACCGGTGGTCGGCACCAAAGCGACAGGAACGCTACGGGTTCCATTGCGGAGAAACAACTGCAGAGGAAGATCTTGAGGGGGAACAGAGGCTGACCAGAGGGCAGGCCTCTGGCCCGGAGAAGAAACAGACATGAAATAAGAAGTTACACTTATCAATGCACTAAAACAGTTGCGGAACAAGAGGTAGATCTAATAAAATAAAATAAAAGTAACCGCCGGCTACTTGACCGCAACTCTGAGGATGGAACAAGGAACGCAGCCGCAGGCACGAACAAGGAACGCAGCCGCCTCCACCTTGTTTGCCAGAGTGGGGACCCACAAGCACTTCTTTCTTTTTTGATGTGTGAACCTCCGCCTTGGCATGCGACCCACTACTAGAAGTAGGTGGCAATATTCCTCCTCAACAAAAAAAAAAAGAAAGAGAATCGTCCCGATGCTCTAGAGCTATTGAAAAAGAAAACCAAAACAAAGTAGCTTAAACAATAAAAAAGGGCACCAATAATCAAATGTTACACGCGATAAGTTCACCAATGATGAGGCAATTGTCGGAGCACAAAAAGAAAACAAAACACAGGAAAAGTGGTCTTTTAGGAACGCGCAAAATAAGGCTTCACGCGCACCACGTGAACTATGTCAGAGGTCGGTTGTCTTCGTTGTACCCATCGTGATGACGTAGCGTCCGGAACCACTTCGTAGTTTACGTCACTCACGCGGCTTAATACTTTATACGGACCGAAGTATATGTTGAGCAACTTTTCGGAGAGGCCACGGCGATGAACAGGGGTCCAAACCCAAACTTGGTCTCCCGGACTGTAAGATACGTCATTGTGACGCATATTGTAACGTCGTGCATCGACCTGTTGCTGCTGACCAATGTGTAGCATGGCGAGCTGGCGAGTTTCCTCTGCGTGCTCTGCAAATTCTTCTGCGTCAGTTGTTAATTGATCGGCGTCTTCACAAGGAAGCATCGCATCCAGCATCGTCTGAACTTCGCGGCCGTAGAGAAGGCGAAACGGTGTAAATCGGGTTGTTTCTTGAACGGCGGTTCAGCGAACGTCACATAAGGCAAAATGCGATCCCATGTTTTGTGTTGGATGTCGATGTACATATGGAGATCATGTTTGTGACTGCCTTATTTAGTCGCTTGGTTAAGCCGTTGCTCTGCGGATGGTAAGCAGTCGTCGTTCGATGCCTAGTGTTACTTAGTTGAAAAATCACACCGATCTCAGTTCACTGACATTGCTGGTCTTCACTCCACTGCTGCTCCCGTTACATCCGGTGTCCCTCAGGGGTCAGTACTCGGCCCCTTACTCTTCCTCATATATGTGAACGATCTACCATCAGGAATTTCATCATACATTCGATTATTTGTGGATGATTGCGTCCTTTATCGCCGAATAACCACCCCTGACGACCAGGAAATTCTACAAAATGACCTATCCCTAATTGATAACTGGTGTTCACTCTGGATGATGCAGACCAATGTTTCGAAATGCAAAGTCTTGCACATATCTCGCAAACAGTCTAACTCGGAACACGTCTACAATTTAAACTCCACGACCTTGGCGTATGTTGATAGTTACCGATACCTTGGCGTGCTTATTTCTAACACTCTCACATGGTCGGATCACATCACACACTTAGTTGCTGACGCATCAAAGAAGCTTGGTTACATCCGAAGAACGTAAAATTGCGTACGTAACCTTCGTTCGTACGAAGCTAGAATACGCGTCGTCCATTTGGAGCCCTCACCAAACCTATCTGATTAATCTGTTGGAATCCGTTCAGAATAGGGCTGCCCGGTTCATTATGTCCAATTACGATCACTCATCAAGCATCACTTTTATAAAGGAGTCTTTAGACTTGCAGAATCTAGCTGACAGACGTATACTTTCTCGACTTTGTTTATTTCACAAATTATACTATTATTTTCCTCACTTGCATGGTTCTCTCTTGCTTTCTCCCGCCCGCTATTCTCGCCGGCTATTTAATTCCAGAAGCCTCCAACGTCTTTTCGGTACGACCGTTGCATTCAATAAGTCATTTCTTCCTGTCGCCATCGAGGAATGGAATAACTTACCGGAAGTCATCGTCTCAGAGCGTGACTCGTGCGCATTCAAACAACTACTAACAGCTCACTTAAACTTGGAAGCCCATTAAAACTCTACCACTGTCACTGTATTTTGCGCTCTTGTATGTGTAAATTTTGTGCGCGCATGTTTTTATACTTGTATAAGTACATTTTCTGTGCGCCTGTTCTCGGATCCTGCAAAAGTATTGCTCGTGTGTTTATACAAATTTCTATTTTTTTCTTTGTTTTTGTATTTAGAAAAATGTCTCCCCCTTATGTAATGCCCCTAAGGGGCCCTTAAGAGTCAAATAAATGATGATTATGATGATGATGATGATAATGACGAAAAACTTCATTAGTAAGATGTGCAGTGAACGCTGTTCCTCTGTTGGTTATCACTGTAGATGTAGCACCGGGGCGCAGAACCATGTGGCACATGAACTGTGCTACCTCAGAAGCCATGGCTCATGGTATCGCCTGTGTCTCAGCATAGCGGGTCAAATAGTCAGTCGCAACAATGACCCATTTGTTGCCGTCGGACGATAAAGGAAATGGGCCGAGGATGTCCATGCCGACTCGGTCTTGGTGGCTTGTGGAGTGGATCGATTGGCTGAAGTAATCCAGCCGGCTAGCTTGGTGCGACTTTCGACGCTGCCATTCACGACAGCTTTTGACGTACTGCTTCACGCTTGCCGAAAGTCCGGGCCAGTAGTACGCCCCACTTACTCTGGCGAGCGTTCACGAGTAACCTAGATGACCAGATGTGGGCTCATCATGACACGCGGTGAGGACTTCGTCCCGCATGTCCTTCGGAACGACGAGGAGGTAAGCGCGGCTCGTAGAAGGGTCGTTTTTTTTGTACAGGACATTATCTCGGCGGCAGAAAAACATCCCGACGCGAGATAGATGGCGAGGTATAACGGCGCTATGACCCTCCAGATAGTCGATGAGCGGTCGAATCTCTTCATCCTCTAGCTGGCGTCTGCTCAAGTCACATGAGCTAAGGCCGCCCAGGAAACCGTCATCGTCCTCTTCTTCTTGATTGACTAAAGGTATGGGTGCACGCGACAGTTAATCACCATCTTCATGCTTCCGCCCAGACTTATATACGATGGTCACATCAAATTCCTCTGGACGCAAGCTCCATCGGGCCAGTCGTCCAGAGGTATCACGTATGTTTACTGTTGTGTTTTAAGCACCCCTGTGTCACGAGCGAGCCTCCGAATCCGCGAAGGACCGGATGCTGAAACTGCGTCCAGATGTTGACTCCTCCCCTTCCCCCGCTCGGCGCAAACGATCCACCGTTCGTTTCCCCCGGCAGTTCGGCCGCCACCTCCACCCGAATAGGAATAAACTTGTTTTTAACCGTTCGAGGCTGTCTGAGCTTTTTGGACTACCGCGACCAACGCGTACGTCTATGGGCCGACGACCACACCGGACATAACACTGGCGACGAGGAAGTGGATTTGGACCAACGCTACGCAACGATATTGACAAGCTACAAGCTGTGGCTACGCACGGGCTCCCAAATCGGCTACCCAAATTCAACGGCTCATCATGGTCATCGTGGTTTGGACGCCTGCTATTTTATTTCGAAGCTAACAACATCACTAATGCAGCAATGAAGAGGGCCAACCTGCTAACGCTGTGTGGGGAGCAGACATACGACACAGTCTGTGCCCTGATTCAGCCACGCACTCCAGCAGCCGTTGACTACGACGACATAGTAGAAGCGCTACAAGAGCACTATGACCCAAGGCCATCGGAGGTCTACTGTCGAGCCCGCTTCCAACGGCGAGACCAACTGGAAGGCGAAAAAGTGGCCGAATACGTAGCGGCTCTCAAAAAGCTCGCTGCTGACTGTAATTTCGGGACGTTGACCGCGACAACTGCAGCTACTGCGTAGGAGAGAGGATCGACTACCACACCTGCTAACACCACTATGCTCCCCTTGGACGTTATGTTGCGTGATCGTTTTGTGTGCGGACTGCGTGACGCAGGCCTACAACAACGCCTGTTCGCGGAGACGGGTCTCACCTTCTCCAAAGCCTACGACATCGCCCAACGAGCGGAGAGCGCCGGTCACCAGCAGAGGGATATTTGACGGAACGTCGAGCCGGTGCATCACACCAGTCAGCAGTCAGGTCATTCCACGTCTAAGGCGAAATAAAGCAGAAAGACACAGCGCTGTTGGCGATGCGACGACATGCACGATCCCCAGGTATGTCGATACAAGACAGCGACCAGCAATTTTTGCCAAAAACTGGGACACATTGAAAGGGCATGCATCTCGAAGCGCAAACAGCTCGGACCGAAGACTTCAGTGCAACGGAACAACAATGTCGACGCACAGGAGGGCCAAGCGCAAGATACAAGCCGAACAGCACTAACGTCATCGGCACTATATGACTTAAACGCCGTTGTGAACCTCGGAACGAGACCGAAGATTACAACTGAAACTATGGTACACCAGCGCCCTATCAGGTTTGAGGTGGATTCCGGAGCAGCATGTACACTCATCAGCGAGGACACTTTTCGCGCTACTTGGCGTGAGAACGCGCCAGCTCTCCAGCAAGACGACACGCAGCTGAGAACGTGGTCCGGACATTCCCTTCCACTGCTGGGCTGCGCCAACGTAGACGTGTACTACAACGGGCAGACCCATCAGCTCCCCTTGCTAGTCGTGCACGGTTCTGGATCAAGCCTTTTAGGACGAAATTGGTTCACCGCCAGTGGTCATTGGCGGAGTTCACCACACACCCAGTTACCCGTCAGTGGAGCAGCTTCAAAATAAGTACAAAGCGGTTTTCTCCGAAGAAATACCAGGGAACAACGGACCTCCAGTCACACTGGAGCTGCGGGAGGATGCGACGCCGAAATGTTTGAAAGCTAGGTCGGTGCCTTTCGCCCTACGAACGTCAGTCGAGAATGAGCTTGACCGACTGCAGGAACAAGGGATCATCGAACCGACGCAACATTCGGAATGGGCTACACCACTCGTTGTCGTCCGAAAGAAGAACGGTACCCTACGCCTCTGCGGAGACTACCGGAGCACTGTCAATCTGGCGACAAAAGCATCTTCCTACCCACTGCCGACACCGGAAGAGGTTTTTAGCACGCTTCGTGGTGGAAAAATCTTCAGCACCTTGGACTTGACACAAGCCTACCAGCAGCTGAGGGTGAGCGAATCAACGTCTGAACTGCTCACGATAAACACTATTAAGGGTCTTTACAAAGTTAAAAGGCTACCATTCGGAATATCTGCAGCGCCAGCAACCCTCCAGAAATTTATGGAGTCTACACTTAGCGGGATCTCAGGTGTTTGCGTCTACTTGGACGATGTTATTGTCGGTGGCGCCTCCAATGAAGAGCACACAGAACGCTTGGAGCTCATTTTGGAAAGGCTAGCAAATGCTAATTTGCGCATCAGTAAAAAAAATGTGTTTTTGCGGTGCCTGAAGTGAAGTTTCTTGGACATTAAATTGACGCGCAGGGTATCCATCCCACCAAAGACAAAGTGCGTGCAATCACCGAAGCACGAGCGCCTACTAACAAGCAAGAACTGCAGTCGTTTTTGGGGCTATTGACGTTCTACGACCGGTTCTTAGAACATCGAGCTACAGTGGCCAACGATCTATATCAGCTCCTCAGAAAGAAGTCCCATGGACTTGGTCGCCACGCCACCAAGAGTCATTTGTTGCCCTTAAGCAACTACTTCGCAAGTCTACTGTTCTGCGACACTACGACGAAAGGAGACCCCTACTGCTAGCCTGTGACGCATCACCATACGGAGTGGGAGCAGTCTTCTCCCAAGTTGACGACCAGGGACGGGAAGCCCCGATCGCTTTTGCTTCGCGCACCCTATCGCAGGCAGAGAGGAATTATTCCCAGCTAGATAAAGAGGGACTTGCCATCGTCTACGCAGCAGATCACTTTCGGCAGTACATTACCGGCAGGAAAGTGACTTTCATAACAGATCACCGGCCCTTATTGGGTATTATGGGTCCCCAGAAGCCAATGCCACAGACATTGTCGCCGCGAATGACACGATGGTGCATCAAGATGTCGGCGTACGATTACGAACTCGTACATCGCACGGGGAAGAAACACCAGAACGCCGACGCACTAAGCCGCCTGCCGCTAGACACCACAATAGATGAACCACCCGCGCCGGGTGATATACTCATGTTCGAGGCGCTGCCGAACCCTCCGCTAACAGCTGACACGGTAGCAGCATCAACGCAGGAGTGCACTGTATTGAAGGAAGTCTACGCAGCTATACAAGAAGGCAACGTGCAGAAGCTAAAGGGTGAACACTTCAACGCTTACCGCAAGCGAGCTGCGGAGTTGAGCACTCATCGCGGTTGCGTCACCTTGGGATCAAGAGTTGTAATTCCAGCGGCACTTCGTGAACAGGCCATGTCGCTTGTCCACGCAGGTCATCGAGGCATTGTTGCCATGAAAAAGTGCGCCAGAAGTTATATGTGGTGGCCTGGTATCGACCATGATATAGAATTAACAGTTCACGATTTCCAGTCTTGCCAATGCAACCACAGAAGCCCGCCAAGAGCCCCTATTCTTGAATGGGAAAGACCAGACACGCCTTGGCACACCCTGCACATTGATTTTGCTGAACCTATCGAAGGGTGTTCGTTCCTGGTGGTTGTAGACGCATACACCAAGTGGCTGGAGGTAAAACAAATGGCTACAACGACATCGGCAGCAGTTATCGACACTCTGCGGTCGTTGTTTGCAACGTTTGGCCTACCACGCAAGGTGGTCTCGGACAACGGCACTCCGTTTGTGTCCACCGAGATTCTCAAGTTTTACAGCGACAACGGCGTCTCGTCTGTTACATCAGCTCCTTACCACCCGGCTATGAACGGACAAACCGAGCGCTACGTGGCTGAGCTAAAGCGCGCCCTTACTAAAGACCAGACTGGGACAATGCAACGCCGCATCGCGCGCTTTCTCTTCAGACAGCACAACACTGTTCAAAGCACTACTGATCAAACGCCAGCGAAATTGATGTTCGGACGAGAAATGAGAATTTAGCTGACAGCAATTGTCCCGGAGCCCTCAGCGAAAGCACCGTCGGAGGAAGAAAAGCTCCCGCATAGCAGGAGAATTGAAAGTGGACAGCGCATATACGCCCGCCAGTTCCACAGAAAGCCCGGGTGGGTTGAAGCGACTGCACTCAAACGCATAGGTTTGCGGTCATGGCTCGTCGACATTGGTGGAAAGGCCACACGCCGCCACCTTAATCAGCTACGCCGTTCAGGTAATTTGCCAAGGGAACCTCCCATTCAAGCAGCCACCTCGATGGAAGCTTCGTTCCACTTAGCCTAGCATCTCGCACCAGATGAATCGGCGCCGCCGCCCGCCGGCCCTGAACACAAGAGAAACGACACCCAGCGAGCGGAGGCTTCTCTTCCTAGTGCGTCCAGAGCGTCTACACGCCCACGGCGGCCCCCAGATCGCTTCCAAGCGACATTCTAGGGAGGGAGGAGATGTTGTGTTCCAAGCACCCCTGTGTCACGAGCGAGCCTCCGAACCCGCTAAGGACCGGATGCTGAAACTGCTTCCAGATGTTGACTCCTCCCCTTCCCCCACTCGGCGCAAACGAGCCACCGTTCGTTTCCCCCGGCAGTTCGGCCGCCGCCTCCATATATATAAGTGGTTATATCAGAAGAAAAGAAAAGAAAGGTGCCGACCCGTAACTGTCTCTCCTTACGAGGACACCTCAACAGGTCAGCAGAGGAATGGGATATGGGGAATAAAAGATATAGGGAAAAAGAAGGAGGGATAAAAAGAATAGAAGGAAAATAGACGGAGAAGAAGCCAGCCAACGAGAGGAAAAAAGAAGGAGATAGGAAAGTGGGGATCCGGTCGAAGCAGTCCAAGGGCGGGGTGCCACAATGCGAGAGCTGCACGGCTTCAGGAGACCGCGGAGGGCGAACCAGTCGGCGGGAGCTACGCTGAAGTCGGAGATCGCGAGGGCACAACCGTCCAGCTTGAAATCCTGCGAGCGAATCATCCATCCGAATAGGAATAAACATGTTTTTAACCGTTCGAGGCTGTCTGAGCTTTTTGGACTACCGCGACCAACGCGTACGTGTATGGGCCGACGACAACACCGGGCATAACATTTACCAACCAGCAGAGGGCATGGTGGTCCATCACCACTTTAAATGGACGACCATAGAGGTACGGGCGAAACTTGGTGATCGCCCACACTACTGCGAGACACTCTTTCTCTGTGGTCGTGTAATTCACTTCGGTACGGGACAGTGAGCGGCTGGCATAGGCTATGACTCGTCCTTTGCCGTGTTGATGCTGGACGAGCACTGCGCCGAGGCCGATGTTACTGGCATCATTGTGCACCTCTGTGTCAGCATCATCGTCGAAATGCGCAAGAACAGGGGCTGACTGCATCCGCTGTCGTAGCGCGGCAAAAGCAGCCTGTTGCTCGGTAGCCCATACAAACGGTGTGTCGTCGCATGTAAGCCGATGGTACTGGCGTCATTGTGCACCTCTGTGTCAGCATCATCGTCAAAATGCGCAAGCACAGGGGCTGACTGCATCCGCTGTCGTATCTCGGCAAAAGCAGCCTGTTGCTCGGTAGCCCATACAAACGGTGTGTCGTCGCGTGTAAGGCGAGTCAAGGGTTCCGCTATCTTCGAAAACCCTCTACTAAATCGTCGATAGTAGGCGCACAAGCCCAGAAAGCGACGAACAGCCTTTTTGTCTGTAGGATGCGGAAACGCGGCTACAGCGGCAAGTTTGTCGGGGTCTGGTCGGACTCCTTTCGGGTTGACTACATGGCCGAGGAATATGAGCTCTTCATAACCAAAGTGACACTTTTTCGGTTTGAGTGTAATATCTGCTGATTGAATAGCCTGTAGCACACTCCTGAGACGGTGAAGATGTTGCTGGAAGGTTTCAGAAAAAAACCACAACATCGTCAATGTATACGAGACAAGTTTGCCACTTCAGACCAGTAAGCACAGTGTTTATCATTCGCTGGAAAGTTGCGGGCGCTGAGCACAAACCAAAAGAAAGGACTCGAAATTCATACAGGCCATCAGGGGTCAGAAAGGCCGTTTTCTTGCGGTCTCGCTCGTCAACCTCAATCTGCCAGTACCCGCTTTCTAAATTCAAAGAGGAAAAATAGTGGGCGCGGCGTAATCTGTTTATCGAGTCGTCGATGCGTGGCAGCGGGTGCACGTCCTTTTTAGTCACGCTGTTCAGCTTCCGGTAATCGACACAAAAACGTAGCGTTCCGTCTTTCTTCTTGACTAGGACGACCGGAGAGGACCGCGCTCTATTGTAAGGCTCGATGATGCCATCGTGAAGCATTTCTCGAACTTGCGTACGAATGGCTTCTCGTTCCTTCGCTGACACGCGGTAAGGCTGTTGGTGTACTGGGTGAGCGTCGTCATAAGTGATGATTCTGTGCCTAGTGATCGAAGTCTGGCGCACCTTAGATGAAGTAGCGAAGTATGACTTGAATTCAAGCCAAAGTTTTCGCAGTGCTGTCTGGTTTTCTGGTGTGAGGTTAGAATTAACATCGATATTGTTTATAGACGTATCGGCGGCCTCCACTGCGTCCGACGAGAAGCAGATGGGAACGGTTCCTAATTCATCTGCAAACGCTAACAATGTGCCACGGAAAAGGTAATTGCTGAAATTTGTAACGAGCAGTTGACATCGGCCATCGCGTAGCTGTATGGTACTCCTAGCCACACAAACACCTTGAGTCAGCAGGTGTTCAAAATTACTTTCTGCAATCGCTTCACCATTTCGCAATCCACAGCATGTGACGTCGACTATAACACTGGCTCTTGAAGGAAGCATTATACTTTCAGCAGAAACACGAATAACGTCGGCACGTTGTTGGTCGTCCTGCTTGTCGATTTCTCGGTCGGCTGAGAAGATGATGCGATTCTCTTGAAGATCAATGACAGCTCCATACTCATGCAGGAAGTCAATACCAATAATAACGTCGCGTAAACATTCACGGAGCACAAGGAAGGTTGCTATAAAAGTATAACCGCAGACCCGAACTCTACTCGTGCAGGTTCCAAGCGGAGAGACGGTGTGGCCACCAGCCGTTCGAATCACGGAGCCATGCCAGGGCGTGATTACCTTCTTTAGTAGTCTGGTCATTTTCCCGCTTAGTATCGAATAGTCAGCCCCGGTATCAACTAAATCACCTACTGCATAGCCGTCCATCAGCACCGGTATATCCAGAGAAAGCCGCACATATCGCCCAGTCGAATCTACACCCTTTCCTGTTAGCGTCGATTGGAGGTCTTCAGCACGTCGACTGCCAGCGACCTCGCCTCCAAGGGTCGCTTGCGTTAGTTTTTCCGGCGGGGACTGGGGGACCGTGTGCCAGCACGTCGTTGGGGCGAAGATGAAAAGCGCCTCGGCGATGGTGAGCGCGACTGCCGTCCAGAAGGCGGAGGCATCCGCTATTAAGCCAGGTAGTCCTCAATGTCCCGAAGTCGCTGGCCATACCGAGGAGGCGCTGAATATACTGAAAAGCCGCGCAGCCCAAGGCGCAAGTATGGACACTGGCTGTACAAATGGTCCGCTTTACCGAAGTGGAAGCACAGAGGTCGGCGATCAGGAGTGCGCCAAACATCAGATTTCCGAGGCGAAGCGCGTCTGTCGTCAAGGTAGTGTGCTGGTTGTTCCGCAAGATGTACAGGGCTGGCGTAATCGAGGGGTGGGGGTGTGCGTGTGTTCTCGTAGTACCATAGAGGCTGCGCCCACTGAAGTGAAACCGTAGGAGGTGCCTGAACTAGTAGCGGGGAAGAGGAAGCTGGGCGCTTCAAGGCTTCCGCATACGTCGCACCGCGGTAGTCAGCCGGGGTGGGTGTGCCGTTATCCAGACTCACAGGGTCACGAAGGGCAGGATGCAGCTCGTCCTTGACGATGCTTGCAATGGAAGTCACCGTAGGTAGTGGTGGTGCGGAAGCCTTTTACAGCTCCTCGCGTACTATAGAGCGGATAAGGTCGCGCAGACACTCGGTGTTGCTCCCAATAGTCGTGAGAACTTGAGCAGAGGACGTGTTCACTTGCCGCTCATACAGGTTGGATCGATGCTGAAGCATCTTTTCTACCGCGACGGCTTCGGACAAAAACTCGGCGACCCTGTTCGGAGGGCTCCGTACAAGGCTAGCGAAAAGCTGCTCCTTAACTCCCCTCATTAGGTGACGCACCTTCTTTTCTTCTGTCATACTCTGATCAGCCCGTCGGAACAGGCACGTCATATCTTCCACATAGGTCATGACAGTTTCATTAAGCATCTGGATGCGGGCCTGGATCGCTCGCTCCGCTCGTTCGTGGCGATCAGCACTTCTATAAGTATCCAACAGCCGGCGGCGGAATTCAGGCCACGGTGTCATCTGTTCCTCATGATTCATGTACCAGGTACGTGCTGCATCCTCCAAATAGAAGTACACGCGCCGTAGTTAGGCCGCGTCGTTCCATTCGTTCAAAGCAGCCACGCGCTCGAAGTGGACCAACCAGTCCTCGACGTCTTCGAGCTCGGTGCCATGAAACGGTGTCGGAACCTGTGGACTTTCGAGGGTGTACCGAGTCACCGTGGGGTTTTCCGTACTTGTTAAAGCGCTTTGAACGGACGTGCTCATCATACTGATGTGAACTGTACGGTCAGCTTCGGGTGGTAATCCCCTGATCCTGCGGCTTGTCCGATGAACGGGAGTGTTGACTCGCACTGTGCTTGTGGTGCCGCTTCCAGGAGGGCTCTGAAACATCCGTGAGGGGCTACCCAGCACCTCCACCAATTGTCACGTCGCTGCAGTGGTGTCGACAAGGTTTATTGACGTCTGAGCAACAGGGATCTAACCAAGCGCATCGGTTGGGCTTGTTTGCCAGAGCGGGGGCACCGCGCACTTCTTTTTTGAGGTGTGAGCCTTTGCCTTGGCATACGACCAACCAGTCCACCACTACAAGTAGGTGACAATATATATATATATATATATATATATATATATATAACCTAATTATTTTAGAGCTACAAAATTCGTGGCCGATATCCCGGGTGGGTGTGCGCCACAGATGCGTGGCTCTACTGTACAACGACACTTGTTCGTGTAAGACACTTGTTCTTGCATATAAAGCTTCTTTATTTGGTGTAACATATACCACTGCGTTTTTATCAAGGATAACTCGAGAAAACATTGCGAAAAGCGAACAGACACACACACACACACACACACACACACACACACACACACACACACACACACACACACACACACACACACACACACACACACACACACACACACACACACACAAAGTCCTTATGTCAAATAATCGAATATTCGTGAAAAAGACACAGTGCACTCAAAACAGTGCAACAATCCACTCATAAGATGCCTTAGGCCGGATCATATAATCATCAACTCTGTTCTTTTTTACATAAATGCCGTATGGTGAAGAAGTATTCTGCCCGGCGTGCGCCTACCAGTCTCCGCTCCTTTACGAAGCCTTCTTAAAACTGGATAGATAAGAGAGAGAGGGAGCAAAGGCTACTTTCACCCGCTTGATCAAATAGCGCACTAATTCGTCCTGTTTTACGTCGGCCGGTGTAGCTCAGATAGTAGAGTGCTCGCTTAGTTATTGTTCTTGTTGCCCTTCACTTGTGGCTCTTACACACTGTGGGGGATCGGCCAATAATTGCGTGGTACTATAGATTATTATTCGTTTTTAGAGTAAATGAACTTACAAATTGTAAACGTTGCAAACTTTAGTTCAAAATTTTGATGATACCTGGATAGCTACATGGCACCTTCAATGTAACTTTTTTTTTTGCAGAAGTATTAAAGCAGGATCACACTAGGCATTACAAACATAAGAAAAAGTGCGGCTAGGCAGCCTATGTTTTCTCTTCCTTTCCGTCTCCTGTTTTCTATTCACACTTTTTGTCTTTTTTCTTGTTATTTCTGTTTATTTATATTTTGCGTTCTAGTTTTTACTATTCTGTTACTATTTCTCGTTCAGTTCACTATTGTAATAAGGTCATTTGAGTGTTCGCTTCATCTCGGTTATAAATTGCTTTTGAACACTCCCATACTCGACTCGAACTAGTTAACCTATTAACGGAGCCCAATATTTCCCGAGTCACACGCAGAGCGCGAGGTATCTCATGAAAGCGGTGAAGGAGTATGAAGGAGTATGAAGATGAGCAGAGGGCTATCCGCAGAGGGCTACGCCCCCTGCGGATAGCTTTCGTAGAGGGCGAGCTAGAATCAATACATGCATAGGCGTGCGTACGGGCGTCAATAAAAAACAATAAAGAAGATAAACATTAATAAATAAATTTACAAGAATTAGACAACTTAAACACTGAAGACCACAATACTACCGCCAGACACCGGATTTGCTCTAATTCGGAAGAAATGTTCATTATTGTTCTCAGTTATAACTGAGAACAAGAATGACACTTTCCTGAACATGCGCTGTAAAACACGGCTTCTGAAAATGTGCAAGACCATGTGAATAAACGAAAAGTTACGTTAAGGAAAAATTCAGAAAGGAGACCAAATCAAGCATTGTAAAATTAGGTGTGCATAAGATAAACACGGAACCCCACGCACGCACGCACGCGTACACACACACGCACACACACACACACGCACACGCAGACACACACACACACACACACACACACGCACGCACACACCAATAATGTGAGCACTTCTAAAAGAATTAATATTTTATTTTTCTCTTCCTTTCGATGTAAAAGTCGTCAAAGTTAGCGTTATAGTAATCAATACACGCAAGTTCTTCGATTACCTGTACGAATATTGATTCAGGACTTCCATAGCTGATAGAAGGCCGTTTATATTCAAAGCGCCTCACCCTTAATTCTTTCACCTCTGGCTAGAGAAATTTTAGCCAATCAGAAATTTGGCATCTCGAGTCCAACCCTCTATTATGCACGCACAGTCATGTTTGTTCGGTCGACATGTGAATCGCTTTTTCCGCAATCTCCATGATAGACAGTGGACACTAAATAGAGGTTGACGTTATTTCAGACAGTACCAACGTGTACTACTGGCACATTGCACACAATTGCTGCTGAGATACAATCTAAGACACATTCAGCCCCTCCCCCCTCCGCCCAAGAAAAAAAATACCAGAGGTGGTCCACTTGGCTTTCATAAGCGCACCTAAAAGATACTTTCTTGTGCATTATGTTTGTCGGATAACAAGAATTCTTGATTAAAACGCACGTTACTCCCATATATCATTTACTTTTTTTAGCATGAGTCAGCAATACAATCATATGAGAAAGAATTTTGTAAGACAAAAATGACGCCAGGATGATCAAAACAAATGTTACAATCAATATAATTTATTAATATCTGGAGCCTTACGTCGCAAAACCGTGATATGATTATGCGAGGCGCCGCACTGATGGGTTCTGGAAATTCTGACCAACTGGTGTTTAACATGCATTGAAATTGCAGTCACGGCCGCTGGCAGTGTACAGGAGCCTCTATCAGGCCACAGCTATGGTGACGCAGCTGTTGCCATGCTCCGCTGTGCTTTTTCTTTTTTATTAAATGTATATAAAGAGAGGTTGGTGCCAATGCGTGGCACCGGCTACTCCCCTTGCACAAAAGACGACATGGCTTATTTTGTAGCAAACACAAGGCCATACATCTGTACATAGCACAACGCCTACGCACTGAGTCGACGTTTTTCAATACTTGCTGCATGAGTGTCCACACCACACAGAAATGTGTCCACACTACATAGAAATGTGTCCATCACGCGACTGATGTGACACTGTGAGAAGCCACAGCTGGCACCGTTCCAGGTCACGGACGGGCGAGTGGACCGATTCCGCGAGCGTCATTCAAAACATCTTTCTCCTGTTGCGAAGCGCACCTCCGACGACGTTACGAAGGGCGCTCCGAAATCCCACCGCTGCAACCACTGTTGCGAAAGACGGCGACGCCAACACGGTCCCGAAGGCGCCACTGCTTCGAACTCCGCAGGGAAGGTCACCAGCCGTTCGGTAGCGTAGGTTTCTCAGCTCGCGACTGCTTTTGCGCAGAGCTGATAGACGAGCGGACGAGACGACGGTGAGTTAAACAAGGTTTATGTACAGCATATATACAGAGGCGTTACAAATTCGGCACTGGGGCCGACAGAGACTCGAAGAGCCGAGCTCTCCTCTCTAACACATAGGTCTGCTCTCAAACGGGTCCGCTGCGACACACATGTCGGCTCTCCAACAGGTCTCGCTTCACCTAGGACCGCCGCTCGCGACGCGCCGCAGGGCTTCTTTTATATGCACCGGGTCCAACCCAAATGTCCAACCAGAAGCGCCGCTGGTCGTCAGGGCAGACTCCTCCAATGGTGTCGCCGCTGGGCCGCGTCATTCTTTCTCA
Source organism: Rhipicephalus microplus (assembly GCF_013339725.1). Lineage (NCBI taxonomy): Eukaryota > Metazoa > Arthropoda > Arachnida > Ixodida > Ixodidae > Rhipicephalus > Rhipicephalus microplus. Next base: position 112,355,712 of record NC_051167.1, on the reverse strand, counting down.
CCGAATCTGGAGAGGCTGCGCTGCAGGTGGCTGCACCCAAGGACGAGTGACGTCGCCGCGCATTGCGTCAGACCCCCAGACATAAAGGCGCCCGTTGTTTACTCGACGGGCTCGCTTGCTGGGGTGACTCACTGCACGTGCACGCCAGAAAGGCGCCGTCCGCCTGTTGACGCCGTTGAGTTGTTCGCGTCAGGCGGGCTGGCCTTGACACAGATTGCCTTTCTCAGAGGCACGGACGTCCGCTGTGGACTCGCAGGCATAACACTCCTCTGAACCATGACGTAATGAAACAAACGTGATAGTCCAGGCGCGCACACGCCAAGAGAAGCTTGCCGCCATTTTTATGATATCGGGTGAGCTCCTGAATTTTTTAAGGTGTTATATACGCCTCGATCAAACGCGACTTTGAGCGCCAGCGACGACATCAGGAGTCACCACAAATCATCAAAATATAAAACGTCATCATAAAATAATCGCATCTCTACGTCGCTTGGTAAAACTTGCGTCAGTCATGAATGCAGCGCAAAATATTCCTTGGTGTACATGCATATACATGTCACTTATATCGAGAACATTGTAGTAATTCCCAATTTAGACTTCTCGAGAAATATCAAACAAAAAAGTATCACGTTGAGTACGCACTAGGGACAGGATATCATTGTTTCGTTCAACTGTTAGATGTTAGAGGCCAATTCCCCAATTTTTTGTCGTTTCACTATAGCCTACTACTCGCGCCATCGAAGGCATCACCCATGGGTAGATACCCTGTTGTCATCCACGTGTCAAAGCAATTCTCACGCCTAATTATCTCGAAATGCCACCAATACTTCAAACTTATCAGTTCTTTAAATAACAGTGTGCGTAATTTTCAGACTACACTATATCGAAGAGTTCACATTTACTCATGCACTAACAAGTGGTGTTCACGGCATGCCCACGCGAATGATTGACGCATGTTCTTATATCACAGTCTCCAATTAAGTAGGACTGAAACTTCAATAACCATCCCAATCATCGTCCCGTCCCACATGGTTAGTAATCACTGTCAAGTTAAGACACCCTAATTCACCCAATGCTCATGTTAACTTTGCATTCTGCAAAATTCAAAGAGATTAAAAACGCCTAAAAGAGTTTATTAAACACAAACATGTTGGTACATCCTTTTTTACACAAGATATCGTGGGTGCCAGGGTTAAATGATGGCCGGAAAAGTTATTGTGCAGAGGTGGAAATGCGGTAGGCCTGGAGCCCTCCACGGCCGCGTCCCTCATAATCATATGGTAATTTTGGGACGTTCAACCTCACATATCAATCATCGAAGTTACTGCACAGCACTTGTCGCACGAGTCAATCAGCGTAAAAAATAAAAAAAACTCCCGGTATTAAAAACATCAAAAGAAAAACACCACTTCCTCACGTCGTTTAACAAAGGCCCACGGTCTAAAACGAAATGCCTAACATCCTAATTGGGGCGCTGGCGCAATTCACAAATCGCGCTTAATATCTTCAATGCCGGACCAAGGGGGACGCCCAAGTCAATCAGGTGGCCAATTCCAAGAACTAGCAAGACTTCTCCGTCGACATCTCCTTTGCGAAACTTCTCAGCGTGCAAGGAGCATCCGGGGATCCCCTTGACGTACTGTACCACGTCTTCTACCGTCCACTCCTCGGCTGAATTCTCAGTAGGAGCCTGTGCAAGCGTACTCGGACCAGGCGGCGAGGTCTGCGATGCGATTTCACGCACACTCGTACGCGTACGTGCGCCGTCCGCGATCGCACGCTCACCCGCGCACGGACTCTGGGATGGCGGGCAGAGCGCAGGAGCCGCCAATTCATCGCCCTCTTCTATCATGAGTGCGTCGTCTGAGGCTGCAGCTTCGGATGCGGTTTGCGAAGACGCGTTGGCCGCCTGGTTGCCCGGGTTCGTTGTTGGGATGCTGCAGCTCCGATCGTGCTTCCGCTGAGAAGCGGTGGTCGGCTCGTGTCCTCCGCAAACGCATATCACGGTAGAAGCCGGGTTTCCCATCGCGCAGGCGACGCACGGTGCCAGGAGTGGCGGAGGAGGCGGCGTACTCGGCGTAGAAGTAGGCTTAGCAGCAACCGCCGATGTAGCGGTTAAAAGTCTCGGATCCACGAGGACTAGCGCGTGTGACGCCCGATATCCGACACAACGTCGAGTGGCGGCGGTCAAATGCGGTGCGTGCATTGCGGTTGGCGAGAGAGTGCTGCTGCCGAGGACGGGCGGCGACTGCGCTTGGTCCCGGCTCTGCATTGGGTTGGGCTCTCAATCCACACTCGAACGGTTCGGACAACTTCTGCACGAAGTGGTAGCAGATCACGTGCGTCGTGACGTCCGGTTTGGTGCTCAGTTTTGGGGGTATGCGGGCGAACGGTGGTTCTGTCGCACTTGTAGCCGGCGCAGGTAGCGCCGCTAGGTCCGTGGCTTCTAGCCAGCGTTCGGCGCTTTGGCGGGAACACGAACCACGATGTTGTCGGCCGCCGCGGCACGCCATGCCTCTTGTCTTGCCGGTACCCCGCCGTCCTCTCGGTCTTCCACGTTTTGTAACGTTGCTCATGATCGTCCTCCCGTCTCAAGCAATGCACGACTACGAATACGATGCACCTAATGAAAGAAACTTGACGGAGCCGCCGCTGCGAACTGCACTCCAACAAGAGCGCGCGGTGTTCTGAGCGCAGCTTTTATTAACGGTCAGCTCGACATCAAACGAGCGCTCACGGCATCTCACGGCAGCGAAATGAAACACTCATAACGTAACTCGAATCAACGCCTCCTTTAGAAAAATGCCTGCCGCATGAGAAGAAAAACGGGTGCAACACCCTTTCTCTCATTCATTTTAAATTGTTCTCAATCGCTAGCGTCACTTGTGGCGGACGGTGCAACAACACAACGATTTGCATAGCCTCCGAAACAGTGGTGCACAATTGCAGGTCTTGAACAACTCTCGACTGACGCGCCCTTATGGACCGCAAATGAAAAACGCGTAGCTGGTACTGCCCGCCGCAATGACGACAGTGTCGGTCGCGAGCGCTACCGCGCTGAGATTTTTCAAAAGTGAAGGCAGGCCAACTACGATGGGAGCGCGAGCCACTCCTCAGGCATCTTTCTAAAGGAGGCGTTGTCCAAATGAACTGCTGATGATGATGTCATTGCTGATCGAGATTTTTATTTTCGGTTTCGTGGTCAGTCTTAATCGCAATCACGTCGCAATGTTAATCGACTGCCGTACCGCCTTGCGGAATTCAGGAGCGTTCTTCCTAGGATGATAAATATGCTGACGCTCGCTTGTTAGGCTGTGCTAGCCTCAGTGCTAACACGTTATGAAAAAACGAGCACGAACCACTTTGCATTACTTACATTACTAATATACCGAACCCTCTGTGACGTGATAAATCTACTTCGTTCTCGCGAGAAGCAAAGTTTTCGTGAAACTATGCAGCAACTCGCGCGTTCGAGTACACATATTAGATTTTTGCAAGATGTTATCGTATGACCTTAACAGTTGAAACTCACCTTGTTTTACGTGCGTATAGCATTCGTTAGTGTTTTTATAGTGCATGAATCCTTTAATATTCCTTGTACGCGGAAAGCAGCGCAGGGTCGCGATTCTCTCTTTCGAACCTTGGCCAACTGCGCCGCTCGTTTAATACGTTTGTTGATAGATGGCAGCACAATGCCAACAATTCGGTTTTTGCCGTGTGCAGGCGAGTTCATGCTACCCGTGATTGTGTACTTAGCTTTGGCCCCGGTGGCGGAAGCTTTAAGTATTTCGTGTCTTTGATGTTCTAGAATATCTGTCCATGTCAGGAGCGGATCCATACGCATAGCCCAGGGTGGGTGCGATATGCCAGGATCGGAGGTCCGGAAGAGTAATTCTCGGGCCGAGGCATGGGTGAGCTCATTGCCTTTAACTCCGCAGTGACCGGGTATCCATATCAGCTGTTTCCATACGCCCTCTGAGCGTGAGGACGAAAGTTGTGTAGGAAGTCGATGCGCAATGGGTCCAATGTAGCCTTTACAAAAAATTTGGTAGGCTTCTATTGAATCTGTTAGAATGAAAGTGGACTTCGGGTTTCGTAGGGCGAGGGCGATTCCTGCTTATTCCTGACTAGTTGTGTTTGTGTCCTGGGCTGATCTACAATCAACCTGTTTTCCACTATGAATGACGCTTCCTGTTTATTTGCCGCTCTCTGGTCTAGCTGCATCGACAAAGAAGGCGTCCTCAGTATCTGATCATGAGTAGTTGTCGTGAACTTTTGCCCGTGCCCGACGTCGATGTTCGTGGAACTGAGGATAAATATGTTGCGTGGAAGTGGTGTGATGATGAAGTCCTACCTCCATTCATGTAGGATACGTTGTTCTCCCCTTGTCTCCCAAGCCATACATGCTGTCCAAGATAGATACCAACACATACGAACCACAGTGCAGGTTCTGCGTCACTAAAACAGCCACCCTGTATTACATAGTATGGGCATGCCCACACAATTCACTTCTACAACACAGAGCACAACACAACACTGTAGGGTTCTCGAGAGGGAGCTCTGTCCAGCTCGGATCCGAAGACCCAAGAGGCCCTCGCGAGACGAGCGAGGACAGCGGCCCGTGCTAATGGGATCCCGCACGAAAAAACCCACTCACCGACATTGCTTCCTCGGTCGCAAATAAATGGTTTATTCTCTCTTTTTTTTGCCGTGAATCGGAGTTGCATGAACGTGGTGAGTGACACCGTGCTTGTGTTGTACGTGGGGAGTGGCGTGTTGTTGTTATTGAAGTAGTTCTACGGAGAGTTTAGTTTCAGCAGTGCTATTCAAAGAAACCGTCTTGACGTCGAGGAGTTTTCACTAGACGTAGAACGCGTCGAGAGTGACGGCGACGATGAACGATCAGCTAAATCACGAGCAGTGAGTTGTCCTTTACGTCCCCTCGTGCGTTAATGCGCGTGTCATGCTCGTAAGTCACTTTGATTGCATGTGTTGTACAATATCCTTCAGCGAGCTCAGAATGAAGGCAAGGTTGCGTTTGGCGTTGCATATCTCAGTTGCCAGACTTAGTGGTGGTGGTTGCCAGATTGCCGCCATATTTGGCAGAGAAATTTGCCCTTCTGTAGTTGTGACTTTTCCGTGAGGGCTTTATGTCGTTCGTGGTGCATGTCGCCTGCCACGCATTTCGCGAGCGCGTGTGCCATGAACTCGTTTGCGTGTGCGACGTTGGCCGTTTTAATTAACGGAATGAACGGTGTGTTGCAAAAGTCGCGGTGCATTCTTTTGCTGTGTGCGCAGCTGTGCAATTAAGAGACCGTGTCTCGATCAGTATTGGGGACGACGCGTATGAATGCGGGGAAGTGAATTTGTGAGCCGCGTAGCTGGAGCACGGATTATCTCCGTAACTGTGCGTACCTAGCCTACTGCGCACAACGACGCGTTTTCCGGGGAAACTGAATAGAGTCCGAACGATATGTCTTGTGCAGACACATCTAGGGCAAGCGTAGCGTCCCCGTCGCTTTGGTCGACGCGGAACGATCAGCTGTCCAGAGAGCCTACTTCTGAGATGTGATCGTCGTACACGATCAAAATGGGAAGTGCACCGCCTGCTGCGACTTTATTTAGCTTCCCCAGAAGATGCGTCGGTGTGCGCATTCGATTAGGTACGCACCTCTGCGGAGATATTCCGTGCTTCGGTGACACCAGTGTGACGTATATTGAAACGCGCCTCACAAAATCTCTTCCCCTTAAACATTCATACGCGTCGTCCCTTGTACTGAGACACGATATCTTATTCGCACATCTGCGCACACAGCAAGAGAACGCGCCCCGAATTCCGCAACACGCGGTTCATTCCGTTAATTAAAGGTATCTAACGCCAAACAGAACCTTGCCCTTCATTTAGTCCAATCACAGTGGATATTACGGAGCATCGCATGCCGCTAACACGTTTGAGCTCGTCCACTGAAGCGAAATGATTAGAGCAATGAAACGTGCAGTTACGACTACAGTCCACGCCTCTCTGCTGACTTATCCTACACTTCACCGGTACCGTCCGAACAACGTTGTTGTTCGAGGAATTTTCACAATTTCCACAATTTCGACGTAGCGAAAAGCGTACGCGTGCATTCGTTTCGATATCACAAGGATATTGCGGTCACGCTTATGAAACCTGCAGCACCCGTGTGCAGTGAGTTGTGCACTGTTAGAACCGTCACAGTCTGATCATGGTTGCGACACAGGTGCTGCTCAATGGAAAGTTAAATGCCAGTGTTCTTTTGAAGAAGCAACTCCATGGTGCTTACAGCGCAAGTAATCACGATGGGGGAATTTTGCTACATGCATGCGCACTGAGATTATAGGGGACGACGCGCGTGTGTGCCTGACGAGGAAGACGAAGGGCAATCTCTACTCGATCGCTGGTGAACTGGTCACGCCATTACCGCTGGTTTCAAATACATCTTATCCACAGCCTCGTCGATACGACGTCTCTTCTTTTCCGTAACATATTTGGTGGAGGTGGAATGTTCCCCATCCTCACCATGAAGCATCGCAGTGGCCGCACCGTTCAGTCTACGGCCATGGCTACCAATAACGACAACCCATCAGCGTCTCCATCCGTAGCTCCAGCCACCACATACCTGACGATGCCCCATCCCCGTGATCCCGGTACATTCTCCGCACAACCTGCGCTTGACGTTGACTACTGGCTCCGTGTGTACGAGCGCGTTAGCCAGACACACCGATGGGACCCCACAATGATGCTCGCCAACATAATATTTTACTTGGACGGCACCCCAAGTGTTTGGTTAGAGGCCCATGAGACCGAGCTCACCAGCTGGGATATCTTCAAGGAGTGACTACGCAACGCCCTTGGGGACCCGTCCGGCCGCCGAATGAAAGCGCGAAAAGAACTTGCAAATCGTACGCAGTCCTCAACTGTGTCGTATGTCTCGTACATGCAGGACGTGCTCGCGTTGTGCCGGAAAGTGGACGAGCAAATGACAGTGACAAGATGGGCCACATTCTCAAGGCATCATACCAACGTCACGACAGTAGATATGATTACTAAGTAATGGCGCCGCTTCGAAATGGCCAAAGCCGCCCTGTTCTGCCTCAGTTTACGCGGCTACCAAACACGGCTGTTCCGTCAACCTGCACCAATCTTGTTCCGCGCCACCCATACTGGTCAGTGTGACACGTATAGTTCGACGGGAGCTTAAGGCGCAATGTCCGGCACCATTTTCACCACATCTGCTCGACCATGGCACCACACAAACACTTCCGGTGGTCTTTGTTATCCAAGCCGTCGTGAGGCAGGAAATTGCAAAGCTCGGTATTCCTGTGGCCTGCTCTGCCTCCCGACCCACCTCTAGACCAATGACCATAAATGCACCACGCCACGACTTACATTTCATTCCGCGATCACGCAATCCGACGGAATGGAGAACTGCAGACGACAGACCGATCTGCTTCCGCTGCCACCGAGTTGGTCATATATCCCGCTACTGCCATCGCACTTGGACACCCTCAAACTGGAGCCCATTTTGCTCTACTTGACCATACGAGGACTCCCGTCGGTATTCGCCCAGTCGTGTGTACCCTTCTTCCGACGTCCCTAACAGCCGCTCCACCGCTCGTTCGTCGTCACCTCAACGCCGCCGTTCCCCATCGCCCCAACCACGCCGCTATCCGTCGCCGGTCAACTATGGATCCTCTCGGACGGAAAACTAGATCATGCAGCTCGGGAGGTAGTGCCGCATCAATTGCGACTGATCCAGATCCTCCGTTGACGCTGCCACTGGTATGAACATGATTGAGGTGTATGTGGACGGTATTCCTTTCACGGCGTTAGTCGATACCGGAGCTCAAGTGTCCACAATGAGTGCTCATCTTTGTCGCCTGCTCAAAAAAGTCCTCACGCCTGCAACAACTAATGCCCTCCGTGTCGCTCATGGTGGAACTGTGGTCATCACTGGAATGTGTACCACTCGCGTCAGTATTGCCGGCCGCCATGTCCCCGTTTTATTTGCTTGAAAATTGCCCTCACGACCTAATCTTCGACATGAACTTCCTATCGACGCATTCTGCCCTCATCGATTGTGCTGCCGGTGGTACTCTCTGCCTAGAACTTCCTCTTCTCCCGGATTCTCACCCTGAACTCCCGAACAGCTTGTGCACCACTGACTTCTTCCGGATACCACCTAAAGCTCTCACATTCGTTGAATTGGCTACACCCTCTCCCGTGCTTGACGGTGATTATATCGTGACGCCGATTCCTGATGTTCTCCTGGCGCGCGACATTACTGTCCCATACTCCGTCGTAACCATGACCTCTAACCGAACATATTTACCTGTTATCAATTTTGGTTTCATAAAACAAGTGCTACCTCAAGGAATATCGGTCGCCACGATAAGACCCTTAAATAGACAGTTTTAGTACTGCGTACGCTGCGTACGTGGCAGCGTTGCGTACGTAGGGACGCCACGTTCTGCGTAGTGCGCATGCGCAGACCGCAACGCGCACGTATCGCGTTACGTACGCAGCCGCTACGTACGCACGCATGGTGGTGGTGGTAGTGGTTAGAAGATGAGAAAAGGCACCTAATTTCTGCAACCCGGTCGGGAGCACGGCGCAGGGCCTACGCACGCATGAGATGCGTGCGTGCGTACGTATGAGGTGATCGCGCCGCTCTCGAACAAGTTCGCGACAGCGCGAGACTTCTTTTTGCAAAATGGCGGCATCGAAGGCAAGCACCGACCGGCTCTGTGGCTTAAAATACGGCCATAATCTGGCTATAACACTTGGATTAGCTCACATTGGCTGTCAACAACATGTGCTTCTATTTTGATCTACCAGATGGCGCAACACGCTTCTCGCTCGTTACGTACGCGGGTACTACGGCGTACTAAAAGCCGATTAGTGGCAAAGGACGCCACGTAACGCAAGGCGCTTGCGTGATGCGCACGTAGCACCATTCCGCAGTACTAAAACTCTCCATTGACGACCACGTCATCTGTTTTGCGGCAGACGTATGTCCCGATCACCCACGTCACTCGCAGGATGCCACGTGCCTCGATGCAACTTTTACGCTCCATGATCGCCCCGGACCTCGAACCTTAGAAGTCAGCCGTGCTCTGCCGCCTTCTGGCTTCATACCGCGACATATTCGACATAGACAGCTGTCCACTCGGCCAGACTTCACTCGTTAAGAACCGCATTAACACAGGTGATTCTCATCCCATTCATTGGCGACCATACCGGGTGTCTGCCATCGAGCGTGAAGTAATTCAACAAGAAGTCAGCAAGATGCTAGCCAAAGTAATTATAGAAGCCTCTTCGAGCCCATTGGGCGTCCCCCGTTGTGCTCGTTAAAAAGAAATACGGCACGTGGCGCTTCTACGTGGATTACCGTCATCTCATTAGAATCACGAAAAAGGACCTAGACCCTTTACCCCGCATCGATGACGCTCTCGATTGTCTCCCCGGCGCCCGATACTTTTCTTCAATAGACCTACGTTCCGGCTACTGGCATATTGCTGTCGACGAAAAAGACCAAGAGAAGACTGCGTTTGTAACTCCAGATGGCCTATATAAGTTCAAGGTTATGCCGTTTGGGCCATGCAACGCCCCAGTCACGTTCGAGCGCATGATGGACTCTCTGCTACAAGGGTTTAAATGGTCAACATGTCTTCGTTATCTTGATGATGACGTTGTATATTCCCCGAAATTTGAGACCCGCCTTCAGCGTTTGTCAGCTACTCTCGACATATTCCGCACTGCAGGCCTTCAATTAAACTTTATTGTCGAAGTGCCACTTCGTACGCCGGCAACTTACGGTATCGAGCCACCTTGTCGACGCATCTGGTGTGCAGCCGGACCCGGGGAAAATTTGTTCAGTCACCAGTTTTCCTGTACCCCGGTCAGTCAAAGACGTCCGGAGTTTTGTAAGACTTTGTTTCTACTTGAGAAGGTTTGTGAAAGGTTTCGCAACCATCGCTCAACCCCTCATTGAGCTCCTGAAGAAAGACGTTACGTGGGGTACCAACCAAGCTGCTGCTTTTTCTCATCTAATCACGCTTCTGACGACTCCACCTATATTGGCTCACTTTGACCCATCCACTCCAACAGAAGTCCGAACCGATGCTAGTGGTCCCGGGATCGGAGCTGTCCTAGGCCAACGCCAACGGGGACACGACCAAGTTGTCGCCTACGCTAGCCGCGTCCTCACAGCTGCTGAGCGCAACTATTCCATTACAGAGCGTGAGTGTCTTGCTCTTGTTTGGGCAGTCTCAAAGATCCGCCCATAATTATATGGCACAAATTTCTCTGTAATAACTGACCATCATGCGCTGTGTTGACTTACGTCACTGAAGGATCCTACTGGCCGGCTCGGGCAGTAGGCTCTGCGACTGCAAGAGTATACCTACACGGTGACGTACAGGTCCGGACGCCTACATCAGGACGCAGACTGCCTGTCCCGATACCCGGTTGCTGAGTCAAGCAATATGTCTGACACCGACATCGAGCCTTGCGTCCTTTCCCTTTCGCAAATGACATTCATCAGTGACGAGCAGTGCCATGATGCGTCCTTGAGTGCTACCATTGAGCGCCTCGAATCACTATCTACCAATTAGTCCCATCGCTCATTCGTTCTCCACGATGGTGTATTATTCCACCAAAGTTTTGAGCCGGATGGACCGGCCCTGCTGCTTGTCATACCGAAACACCTTCGCTCGGAAGTTCTAAATGAACTTTATGACCTTCCGACTGCCGGTCACCTTGGTGTGTCACGCACTTACGACCGAATACGCCGACGCTTCTTCTGGCCAGGGCTCGCACGCTCAGTCAGAAGATACGTTGCGGCTTGTGAAAAATGTCAGCGCCGCTAAACGCCATCGACACTTCCCGCCGGACTCCTTCAACCACTTGACATTCTGGACCTACTTGGCCCTTTTCCCTTGTCTTCCTCGGGTAACAAGTGGATAGCTGTGGCCACCGACTACGCCACGCGTTATGCCATCAAACGACCTCTTTCAACAAGCTGCGCCACAGACGTCGCCGACTTCCTCCTCAAGAACGTGATTTTGCAGCACGGAGCCCCACGGCAGCTGCTTACAGACCGTGGCCGCACCTTTTTGTCGAAGGTCATAGCCGACATCTTGCAGTCCTTTGAAACGAGGCACAAGCTGACCACGTCATACCATCCGCAAACCAACGGACGCACGAAGCGTCTAAATCGAACTCTTACTGACATGCTCGCTAAGCATGTTTCTACCAACCACACCGCTTGGGATCCAGCGTTGCCGTACGTCACATGTGCCTATAATTCTTCGCGCCATGACACTGCCGGTTACTTTCCATTTTTTTCTGCTGTTTGGCTGAGAACCAACATTGCCTCTAGACACCGTCATATACCGTCCCCTGCAGTACCGACCAGTGAATATGCCATGGACGCTATCACTCGGGCCACTCACGCACGATAAATCACTCGTACTAGTCTTCTGACCTCTGAAGAGAAGCAACGGCGTTTGTATGACCAACGACACCGCGACGTACACCTTCCCTCCGGTTCTTGGATCCTGCTCTTGTCTACGACCCGTCAAGTTGGCTTGTCAGAAAAACTGCTTACTCCCTACAGAGGTCCATACCGAGTCCTTTGTATGGTTACTCCTGTTACATATGAAATAGGTCCTGTCGCCCCATCGCCCTTCATGTGCCGAACAAGCTACCGATATTGTACATGTTACGCGCTTGAAACCCTACCACTCTCCTAGTGACGTTGTCATTTAGATACGCCGAGACGGTGCTTCTGCCGCCGGGGATTATGCAACATGCATGCATACCGAGATTCTAGGGGGCGACGCGCGTGTGTGCCTGATGAAGAAGACGAAGGGTGGTCTCCGCTCGCTCGCTGGTGAACTGATCACGCCATTACCGCTGGTTTCAAATACATCTAATGCACTGCCGCGTGCATACGGCGTCTCTTCTTTTCCCTAACAATGATAATATCTAGGGTTTCACGTCTCAAAGCCACGGTACGATTATTAGAGAAGTAGCGGTGGGCCACTCTAAAATTTCGACTATCTGGTATTCTTTGATATGCAGTGACATCGCACAACACCCGGGCCGCTACCTTTTCGCCACCATTGAAATGTGACCACCACTGACGGTATCGAACCCATGACCTCCGGGTCAACAATCGAGCACACTAACTACCGATTTACCATGGCTGACGTCACTACAACGCTATGACGTTAACCATAACTTCATTATCGCAAGTGCATGACAATCACAGAAAACAGAGTGTCACTTCATAAACTCGCCGGACGAATGTTAGTAAAACAAACAAAGTGTCAAACATTTATAAGTTATAATTCAACAGATGTACAAACTATTTCATTAGGCAGAATGGAAAAGTTTCACTGCTCGGTACCACCAATAGCAAAAAATTACTTGTGATTTTGCGTGACGCCACTCAACTCGCGTTACCGACACCATTTGGTGGCGAAACAAAATGTTGCAGGATGACTGCAGCAATCGCTTTTTTAAACACAACCGGTGTTAATATTAACCAGGTGTTATCTCAATTTGGGGCGTTCACATGATGGAAAGCAGCGCAAAGAGTACATTTCCGTAAGAATTCGCGTTCCTTCTTTTTTTGTTCTACCTACGATCATGCCACAGTTAACAGTGGTTTAAGCACCTAGAACATCGTTTTAGGGGCGAAGCTCCTTAAAGCGGCACCCGTTCGTCCCTCGCAGTACGTAACATGTTTTACGCTTTGACCTCAAAGGGGGTGCCGGTGGTAGATTTCTCCTGTGCGTTGTTGAACAATGAAAAAATCGCAGCGTTTGCGTTAACTAAAAGCCAATTTCTTCTGTATCTCATTCCCGATTAGCAGCCATTGGCATGTTCCAGTAGGAAACGTTATTTGAAGTAGAAGTGTAAGTGTTAGCTAAAAGCCGACTTCTGCTGTCTCCCTTTCCCAGTAGCAGCCTTTGTTTACCTATGTGATTAATGTTCAAAACGCCATTGATTGATGAAAAAAACAAACGAAAGACTCCAGATGTTTTCTAAAAGCAAAACGAAAAGACGCCAGATGTTTCTAAAGCAAAACGAAAAGACGCCAACTGCTTAACAAAAGACACCAGGTGTTTTCTAAAGCAATGGTTGCATAATCAAAACCATATCGCGATACGGGTTTGCAGTTGAAGATGCTCGTAGCCTTCGGTGTGTGATCGTATGGATAAGGATGCCGAAAGTAGAATAAACTTTTTGTAAACACATATACCATGAACTCGAGGTGATTAAAGGTGGGAAATAGACCCGAAGCGCAAGCCGTAAGAAAGTGTGCGTGTGCCACCTCTCATTTAGTCCTTAAAATCTCCGCTGGATAGCGGTGCTTCTATATGGGGAATATATGATGAAAAGATCTGAGATGGTGGTACTTGGAGCGTTCAATAGATGGACGAACGGACAAACAGACAGATGCATGGATGAACGCATGAACGGACGCTGGGGTGGATGCATGGAAGAACCCAGAGCGGATGCACGAACAGACGCACGAACAGACGCACGCACGGACGGGCGGATGAACGCATGGACGGTCACACAGACGGACGCATGGACGGACGGAAGCAAGAACGAATGGACGGACGAATGCTTCGCCCCACTCTCCATCATTTACTCCGTGGATACACTGCCAATTTTTTTTTATTTTTTTCAGACGTGCACCACAATTTTCCTTTAGGAAAACATATCGCGAAGAGAACCTATGGTGGCACACATCTTCAAGGCCGGTCCCAGTTTCATGTCCATCGTCCTCATGAGGTGGTGTTCCTTGATGAGGAACAATGCGCCGCCGTCGATCTCGTGGTGGCGGAACTTCTCAGCGATGCAGCTCGCACCCAGGGATCCCGGAAACGTACTCTGCTACCTCATCCACCGTCCAGTTTTCCGGCGAGTTACTCCAATTCTGCAGTGGATCCGCAGGTTCCTGCTGACACTGCCGGGTTTTGGTTAGCAGCGGAGGAGATACCTGCAAAGCCACTGAGCCCTGGGGAGACATCGGTGGGACTTCTGGTGGCGTTCCATTGACGAGTTCAGACTTTGAGGTGGCATCGGTGCCTGGGAAAAAGGAGGTGGTCTTTCTCGGAGTCATCTTGAGGCATTCTTTGGTCTTCCTGCAGGCCAGCGACGACGTCTTCCGTCTGCGCATCAAATTCACGGTTAGCGTCGCAGCACCCGGAAGCGACTTGGCTGTGCCAGGCGTCTCGACGAAGGATGAGTCCAGGGACTGCGGATGTTCGCGCTTAGCGGTCACATCCAGCGCTACGGCTCCAGACGTACCGTGGTCTGTCCCCGGGCCCGGCATCGTCGACACTGGTGCGTCTGCGCTGCTGACGTGATAGTAATGCTGCACCTCCTCAACACTGGACGCCGTAGCCGCGGTCGTAGTTGATAAAGGTTGCAATGACTCCTGGATGACGTACCCGTCGATGACGTGCGTTATCACGCCTGGCTTGGACACCGTCGGGGCGGGCAAGAGGCGACTGAGGTCCGATAGGACTAAGGCCCTGCAGGCCTTCGGGCAACGGATCTTCGGTAATGTCCGATCGGGTCTCGGGTCGCTGTGGACGTTGCCCGGAGTACGGCGGTGTGCCTCTGGGAGTCCCGCAGGAGCCGGTCGAAGCGGCTCGGCTGTGCGCTTTCTGGCCCTTAACGTGGCGTTTTTGCCGACGATTCGGTACAGGCATGGCGTTAAGTGTCGAACTATTTTGACGTAGGTCACTTACTGTGATTCTCGGCGTTCGCCTGTATGCAGTCGACGCTGTTGGTGTCTCAAGACTTTCCCGTCCACAGCGATCGCGTTTCAGTTGGTGATGCTCAGAGCGCGTGCTGAAGAACGTTTGTTCGAACGAGCGAAACCGAGTGCGTCGCGCGCGGAGGTTTTTTAGTGCGTGCTAACTTCGCCGTCGTTTAGGAAGGAGATAGCCTTCGAAACCGACACGCGTAATTTGAAACGTAGTAATGTGGACCACTGTTTTGATGCCTTTTAGATGCGGAGCATCTAATACTCGAGGCTTGTAGTGCGGCGCCGTCCGCAAGCTTCCTCCTCCTTCTTCCACCATCTGTGCATCCCTTCCTCCTCTACACACCGCGCGCGCTTCACTTCTCCACCATCTGTGCACCCTTCCTCCTCTACACACCGCGCGCGCTTCTCCTCTTCACGAACATTCGCTAGCTGTATAATGTAGTGCGCATGCGCCGTCACGCTTCGAGAACATCGGCAGCTGACGCGCGCGCATGCGCCGTCGCGCTTCGAGAACATCGGCAGCTGACGCGCGCGCATGCGCCGTTGCGCTTCTCCCCCTTCTCGAACATTCGACAGCTGACAGTGCATGCGCCGTCGCGCTGTATATATACTCAAGGTCGGTGCTCGCTCGCTCAGTTGCCGCTCGTCGGTTGGTTTGTACGGCGCGTCGACGTCCGAGGTCGCAATGATCGACGTCCCTTCGACCAGCGCCGGCCAAAGTGTTGGCGGAACCGCAACCAAGTCGTCGTCCGAAGACAAGGCAGCGCGGAGAAGAGCTCGCGATGCCGAACGTAAACGTCGGCGTCGAGCGGAAGATGCTCAACTTAGAGAACGTGAAGCCGCTGAGAGACGTCAGCGTCGAGCAGCAGCACCGGATTCGGCTGCTTTGAAACGTAAGCGTCGACAAGAGGACCCGGACTTTCGAAAACGGGAAGCCGAGTGCAAGCGTCGGCGACGAGAGGCCGATCCCGATGCTGCCCGCGAGCGCAAGCGCGCCGAGGTAGCGGCGTGGCGCGCCAAGCAGTATGCCACGCCCAACGCTCGCTTCAAGCGCGACTTCCTTGACCGAAGCTTCGGCCACACCTGCAAGGTGTGTGATCGTCGAATACATGGCGTCGCGACACTCGCTGAAACGCGCAACGCACGACGACTGCAAACACCACCAGCCGACCACCATTCGCGGAACCTGCATCGACCACGTCTTTGCAAATTTCGACCTACGACCGCTGCAACCCGATCCACTCACTCTTCACTTTACCGACCAAAAAGCCATCGTGCTCAAAGTTCGTCGCAATAAATAAACACCGCCCTTTCGCATACGTGTCGTACGTGTTCACTCATTTAACACCCCTCCTACAACCACGTTAACCAATTTAGCCATCGACCCAAGTAAGTCGCAATTTAACACTCCATTTCACAACCACGTTAACCAATTTAGCCATCGACCCAAGTAAGTCGCACTTTAACACCCCGTTAACCGATTATATGCTCCGCATCCTCCTCAGTGTTCCCCCGAGGGAAGCTGCGGGCAATTTTTTTTGTTGAGACGCTTGGCAAGCTCGTGGCAGTGGTGTTGGCGGAATTGAATTAGCGCTTTTCAAAGGATAACATGCAAGCCAGGCGTATAATCAGAAAAAAAAGAAGAATCATCTCTCGGCGTGGGTTAGTGCCATCACTTGTAGTGGCTCAGAGAACAAGTAATCAATGAACAAGCAATGAAGCTTGTGCATCCATGAGTTGAGGAATCGACGACATCGGCGAGATACAGCCAGCCAGCCGACCAACCAACCATCAAGGTTGCTGGTGCAGTGAATAGAATCGATCATTACTCCGAAACTCCTGGGTTCCATATTGCTTTAACATTTGGTTCAAATTATCCGCTTCATTTTATATAGCATGAATTTCTATTTATCAATTTCCAATTCACGCAGGAATTTATCGTGCTCACTTACCTCCGCTCTGAATATTGACTGAAATAGAAGATACTAATAGTAAAATAATAATGATATTAATAATAATCATAAAAATTCTTTTGCTTTGTAGTGGGGAACTCGCAAGGCAATGACTAGTGGGACCATCGCTGAGTGCGAAGCGCAAGCGATGGTACACAAACCTGGAACTACGAAGCCGGAAGCTGCCCACTGCATCAGCAATGCCTGATGAGACGACCGAGCAAGGCACTACCCAGCACCTCCACCACTTTGCAAGGGGGTTTAATAGCGACGCAAGGTAATGGGCAGACAGCCGGTACGGAAACAAATGCTCAGGCAGTCCAGCGTCTACAGCTCGTGCACCCGCTCGCACTTCGCACTCAGCGATGGTCCCACTAGTCATTGCCTTGCGAGTTCCCAACCACAGGTTACTCATTTTCACGAAACACACACACACATTATATATATATATATATATATATATATATATATATATATATATATATATATATATATATATATATATATATATATATATATATATATGCCCATCGTGTAAATAGACGTAAGTAAATAAAATTGAATTATTTTCAAAGATACAAAGTTCATGGCCAATCCCGCAGAGTGGGTGTGTACCACAACAGATACACTGACACGTCATGCTCCAATATAAGACACGTGTCATTACGTAAAGCATCCTTTAATTAGTGTAAATCAGGCCGGCACCGTAGGGTTGATGCAGTTATTATTACCATATGTCCCACAGAAGGAGTGGGTGTTTGAGGTGCAGCCTCTTCAGTTCATGCAAGCAAAAGCACCTCCTGTGCTCCTGAGTACAGGGAGGCTTATTGCGTACAAGCAACAGCAGTTCAGGTGAGTAGAACTGCACCAGGTCACGAAATGACTTCAGTGGGACGTACAAACAAGAGAGCGTAAGTTAATTTCCTCCTCCTGGACTTGTTTCTACCCTAGCTAAGGAGGGGAGTTGTTTGAGGTTCGGAATGGGTCCCCTCGATGACTCGAGTGCACGGTGGCAGCGCGAAGGAAGAGCCGTAGTCCAGTGAAGACACGCTTTATTGCAGCCTCAGGCCCGAGTCCAAACCCGAACCTCCGCTATCGCAATTCAGATTCAAACATCCTCTTTTCAACGCTCGGTTTAACAAAGGGTCTCCACACAAGCCAATCATGCGTGTGGGCTCAGATCACCACAACCAATATCAAAAACACTTTCACAACAAACACTGCATTGGTAAAAATCTCGTTACGAAATACAACGCGAGAGGGGATAGGTTCTCCGCGTCTCACACTCTCTCCCACGCCAGGCCATGTATCGGCCGACCTCTGTTCGGCGACTTCATACTAACTGCGTAGGTACGATATAACTTACAGCACTGCGATATTATCACAGACCCCGGATAACTCGGGGAAATATTGAGAAAAGGGAACACGAAAAGTACCTAAGCTTGGACAGAATCGCATATTGGAAAAACGAAAGGCCCACTGCACAGCCAAAACAGTGCAACAACTTACTCAAAAGACCGGCTCATATAATTCTTGATTCTGTTTTTTTTTTGTTCTTCATAGTTGCCATGTCACTGAAGCCGTTTTCTTTCCAGCGTGCGCTGATCATCCTCCGCTCGTTTACGTGGTCTTTTTAAAACTTTGCTTGGGAGAGAGAGAGAGAGAAACAATGTAAGCTAAAGCTTTTTTCAGCCGTTTGATCTAACTTAAATGACTCGGAATACCTCACTAATTCATGTTGTTGCTCGTCGGGGGTGCAGCTTAGATGGTAGAGCGCTCGCTAAGCATCATTCTTCGAGAGGTACTAAGATCGATACCCAGCACCTCAAATGACACTTTTTTGTTCTGCAACAAAAAAGTATATATATATATATATATATATATATATATATATATATATATATATATATATATATATATATATATATATATATATATATATATATATATATATATATATATATATATAAACAGTAATGACACGACTGGTTGTGACAGATGTAGCAGAACTCAGATGCATCTGCAGTTTGTTCATCTACCCAATTCATCTCATAAACATTAAAGCAGCATCACATGGGAGTGCCTATCCCAAAAAAAAAAAAGAGCGGCTGGGCAGCCTGCTTTGATTCTTTTAGGTTTTCTCTTTCATTCCTTTTTCATTTTTGTCTTTTTTATTCCTGTTTATTTCTCCTTCGCTTTCATTTTTTTTTACTTCTCTAGCTCTCTATTCTCCTTTTGTTTATTCAACCTTTATATTTGTTCGTTTTAGCATAGTGGCGCAAGCGAGCGCTCAATACGCTACAGAGGGCTCTGCTATGTGTGGTTTCGCCTTCATTAATATTGTTACGTAGCTGACGTGTCACCGATCAGACATTCTGCACGCAGAAGACGACGCAGACGAGTACTGGTCTATCCGCCGTGCGTGCTGTCCGCCATCTTGGTCGATGCTACCCGCATCAGTGTAAGTTCAGCTTCTAAATATATAGCCACGGGTCGGGTCATTTTCCCATAACATTATCATCATCCTCTAGGTGCTCCGATAACTCCGTAGGAAGAAGATTTCTCCTTGGAGCGAGCGTGTCCTACCTCGTGCGGTTTTTCCCGGCGATGCACCAAGTGACGACTACAACGTGCGATCACAACACATATAACTGCGTGGAACTGCCCAGTCTTCTAAAGTGCCTAAAAAGTGCTTCTGGCCACGTCCACAACTGCGGCGAGCACTTCGACCAGTGGTATTGTCTTCTTCAAGACTGTTGCCTTTAGGAAAACAAGCCCACGTGCCCAAACGCCCGTGTTAGTAAATATTATTCTCTTCAAAGATTTATCTTCTTCTGAAGTTCTGCCTCGTTTGCATGAATTTTAAGTAGGAGTTATACAACAACTGCTTCTTTTTTTGTGTGTGTGCTACCGGATCTGTATCTCTACTTCTTTTTTTGCCTCGCCGTGGACGCTGAGCAAATGGGCGCTCGATTTCGTGTTCTCGAAACCTGATTTTGAGAGAGAGAGAGCACAGAAAATAAAGAGCAAATGCATCTCGCATCAGTTTGTCATCCTTTGAATGGGTGTAGCTGAGATGGTGGAGCACTCGCTTAGCGCTAGAAAGAGGTACTGGGATTGATACCCAGCCTCCAATGTCTCCATGCTTATTTATCCTTTTTTATCCTTATAAACCTTTATTTATCGCTTTTTTTTGTCGGATGCGGGCGTCATCAATTCAGGTTTTAGGTAAAGCGCATGCCACTGAAAAAAAAAAATGGCTTGCGCTTCAAAATGTTGCCCCTATGAATAAGACCCGTAGTTGTAACGACGTCGAATAAACTTTACGAATATTTGTGTGCGTGTGTGTTTGTGACAGAGACAGATAGAGACAAGTCCTGCAGCTTATGTGTCTTGGAGAAGTGACTGCGATAGTTCGTTCTCTGGGCTACGAAAACGGGCGGTCATGCCAGAAAGACAGCAGAAGGACAAGAGCGCAGAGGTTGGAGTTGTGAGAGACTAAACACGACAGAGGCAGACAGAGAGAGAGACGCAAAGTAGTATGCTTTATTAGAAATACTATGGGAGAGAGATTTATTAGAAGTAGTATTCTTGGAGTTTGTGTCATGAGCGAGTCGGAGTGAGTGAGGGAGTCGACATGGCTCCCGACCAGTTTACATCTCTTCCTTGTCCACGTTCTTTAGTGCAGCCACGCATTATGCTCCAAGCGTACACGAACTACAGCCTAAACTGAAGCAGTTATTGCGGTATTGATGGCGCACTTCGAATCCGCTATTCCGCCCACACGAGTCAGGCATTTGGACCAGAGGTCCAAAACGAAAATTACCACCGCAAGCACTCCGCACAGACCACTGGAAAGTGCAGCCTCGGTGCTTATGACGAGCTGGAGTCTATCCAAATGTGTTTCACTGAAGCTTTTGATTCCTCTTTCGCCACATTTTAGAGGTGCACGCTTCAAACGTTGCATTCTGAAGCGCGTGCTTCTAACTTTGCGTGCAGACCATGCATGGTTCAGACTTGTCGTTACGACGGAGGTGGGGTTTCAACCAACATTTATGTGCGCTCTTGAGTGGGTTTTCATGTGTGCTTGTGCATAGTATCTGCTCATGCAAAGTGGAAATATTTCACGCATGTAGTGGTATTTCAACCGGGGCAATGGGAGAGGGTCATATTTTTTCGGCTAAACTAGGTAGAGTGACCGGGGCTGCTAGTCTGGACACTGTCTAATTCCACCATGTTGTCTAATTTCGTAATATCGGCATTTTAGGTCAATCAGAGAGGTCGCAGCAGGTCCACTGGGCCAATCAGCATCAATCAATGGCGGATTCGGACAACACGGCGGAAATCGACAATGTCCAACACCCCGGACATAAGGTGGAAAGCGATAACAACAGATTTCTTTAAGAACGATTTGTCAAGGAAAGCTCGTTTAGTGTTTCCCCTGGGGGTTCCATCAAGGTGATATCGCTACACTGTTAATACGTCGAACGTAGGTGCGAGGAATGCGCAAGGGTCGACGGGATGTCGCAGAGGGCGCTGCGATTCTGCTCACGGTGACCTCGGCCAGAAGAGCGACCAGGGCGAGCGCGTGCCCAGCCAAGAACAGGATGAAGATGGGCTGGTGGTGTTCGAAGTCCAGCTGCTCGGCCTCGCCCATGCGGACCTTGGGACAGCGCGAGAAATCTCCGGCGAGTGACTCGGTGTCGTCGTGCCACTTGTTGAGCACGCCAGCTCCGATCAGCCAGTTCATTCTGTAGTCGCGTTCGTGTTAGGGAAACAGGAAAAAAAAACTGTTGTAGTGACGCTTAAAGAGACCAACAACCGACTCTTACGGCGCCATTTATTTTTATCGGAACAGAAAGATTACCGGTCAGTGAGCCTAATCATGGATTGACGAAGTGGAAAACGCCACGAAACAATGGTGACCAGAATTTTACTATCTACAGCGAATATGAAGTCTTATACTCGCACGCTGCAAATAGCGATAGGGATTCGTGATCGAGCGTTTTGGTTTGCTTCGCATGTGCCACGGTTCGAGTTGGTCCTGTGGTGGCCGCGATGGTAGCGTCGCTTTTCACCGTGGAACTCCTTTTACCTCGTAAGCAGCGCAGAATCAAGCTGGACCATAGGACGCTCCCTGGATTTCGTGCCGACCGGTTGTGCGCCCGCGCCCTCCGCGCGCTCGCGACCTTCAGCGTCATCGTGGCTCTGGCCGACTGGGCTCGCCCTACGTCACCTCCTGTCGCCGACGACCTTCGACGACAGTGTAGCTCTGACCTACTGGACCTGCTCTACGCCATCTACAGACGCCGACAACATCTCTCGCAAGTGTACCCCATCCTCGGACTTCAGTGACCGTTCTTCCATTTTTCCTGTCTCTCCTATCCCCTAAGTTTGTTGTTGCTTCTTCTTCCTCTTTACTATACCTTTACTTCTATTCCTTCTATCCCTCCTCACCACCATGCCTTGTGAGCCCTGTGGCGGTGTCGCTCACTGAAGCAGACAATAACGGGGCTCACTTTTCTCTTCCTTTCTCTAAGAACCACTCCAAGCTGGACCGTATAATGATACTCGTATACACACTCCAATTTTGAGGACTGGCGCACATGTGAGTCTCAGGCTACGCAACTACGTATACAGGAAAGTGATCGACTACATATTTCATAACCCAGCTTCAATTTTCTTCAAAATTATCTTCGAAAAATTTGGAGTCCGTGAAATGTTCCCGGACTCCGGGAACATTTCGTGCACCGGGAAATGTTCCCGGTGCAGGTTAAAGAACCCCAGGTGGTCGAAATTTCCGGAGCCCTCCACTAAGGCGTCTCGCATAATCACATCGTGGTTTTGGGACGCTAAACCCCACATATCAATCAAACATAGTCATCTAAGATGGATGGGAGGGGGAGCGCCAAATTCACCCCATACATTAGCTTAATATGGAACGGGAACCCTGCCACGGACCTTCGTTCCCCTCTCTGAACGGGAACCCTAACGCACCCCTATGACCATGCGTATAGTATCTGCACCTTTACCTCGTGTTCCACTTTTTCATCAGGCTCGTCAGCTGCGGGTGTCGATGGCGTCCGTAGTAGATGACCATCATGTGCGAGAAGAGGCGCTCGCGGACCGAAGTAGAACTCGTGCCCGGGGTAGCTGTGGCAGGCCTTGGTGATCTGGTACGCAGCCGACGTCCGGTCGGCAATGATGACCGCCCGGCCGTTGGCCACTTCGTCCAGCACGGCCGGCGAGTAGAGGCGGTGGTAGTGGACGCGGAAGCTGAGGCGTCAACTTGCTGGCCACCTTCCGGTCGTCCTCCCTCGGCGAGTACTGCGTAGGTGCGCCATTCGCTATCGCATTGCAAACGAGGTCGTTACGGGGGGAAAAAGTGGCTCTCAAGTAAAAAGAAAAATTAGTCAGTTTCGCATTTGGGGTGGTGGGGGGAGTGGTTTTTTGAATTATTGAAAAGAAAAGTGAGCCCCGCAACTGTCTGCAGCTGTGTGTGACATCCCAGAAATAGGTAACTGAGGAAATGCTATAAGGAGGGTTTGAGAGGGATAGAGAGAGAAGGTGAAAATTTAAAAAAGTAAAAGTTTGGGACACTGCTCTAGAGAGTCCGAAGACGGTGGGCCGGTCTTTTCTCTAGTTCGTGTTTCCGTCTGTTTTTTGCGCAGTACACTTATGGATCAGTACCAACTTGCCCTACTAGCCATTCTTATGAAGTCCATTTAGTGCGGAATCCAGAAAGCGAGCCTTCGCATTAAGGTTGCCAAGCCTGAAAAAATTTATCTATCTATCTATCTATCTATCTATCTATCTATCTATCTATCTATCTATCTATCTATCTATCTATCTATCTATCTATCTATCTATCTATCTATCTATCTATCTATCTATCTATCTATCTATCTATCTATCTATCTATCTATCTATCTATCTATCTATCTATCTATCTATCTATCTATCTATCTATCTATCTATCTATCTATCTATCTATCTATCTATCTATCTTATCTGTCTGTCTGTCTGTCTGTCTGTCTGTCTGTCTGTCTGTCTGTCTGTCTGTCTGTCCTGTCTGTCTGTCTGTCTGTCTGTCTGTCTGTCTGTCTGTCTGTCTACTCACCGCCAGAAGGAGGTGATAGACGGTGCCGTGCATAGTGTACGCCTTCACGTCGTCCCGATGGGCCAGGTCGGAGGCCGACTCGACGCGGTGACCGCTCGGCTGGCGCACGGTCAGCGCCGCCTTCATCTCGGCGCTGAAGACGTTCGTGAGCACGAGCATCGCCAGCCACCAGAAGGCGACCACGATGCGGGCCGACACTTGGCGAGGCGTTCGCGGGCTGGCTGCATGGAGAGATCGCGAGGTGACGTGGCGTTAATCATGGGAGGGGTCAAGAGGGTCACGACTCCCACCCTCCGCTCTTTGTTCGGGCTGACCTCGGAGGAGAGGGGGGACACCTCACGCAAGTGTCTCTCCTCTAGATTGATCTTGCCAATCATGCCCCGTTCGAACTTCTTGACAGTTAAGGACAATGTACTTTCCGTAATACAAACCCCGAAATCTGAAGCACTTTCACTGAACGGAAACGAGTTTATGTCTTCTAGCGGGTACACACGATGGTCAATACCTTCACGCGTGAGCGTAAAAAGTGCAACAATTGTTATTGCATCGTTTAGCACGTATGATGCAGCTGCGACAATTCTAGCACCCGCTTACGAGTTGCTATTAGAAACTTACTTCGCCATGTTATTTCGCTCTCATAATATTAGATATTCAGTGCTATTTCTTCTGACCACGTGCTGGTATTCATGCTTATTATTATTATTATTATTATTATTATTATTATTATTATTATTATTATTATTATTATTATTATTATTATTATTATTATTATTATTATTATTATTATTATTATTATTATTATTATTATTATTATTATATACTATTATACGTGAACACATAATTTTAATCATATAACATTAAAAATACAGCATATATATAAAAAGAAGCCACGCCGCGGTTCAACCCCCCCCCCCCCCCGCCCCGCCGCAGTGGTCCAGTGGCTAAGGTATTCGGCTGGTGACCCGCAGGCCGCGGGATCGAATCCCGGCTGCGGCGGCTGCATTTTCGATGGTGGCAAAAACGCTGTAGGCCCGTGTGCTCAGATTTGCGTGCACGTTAAAGAACCCCAGGTGGTTGAAATTTCCGAAGCCCTGCACTACGGCGTCTCTCATAATCATATGGTAATTTTGGGACGTTGAACCCCTCAAATCAATCAATCAAAACACGCGTAAAGGCTGCATGGGCGCGGGGTTCATGTATTCATCATCATCATCATCATCAGCCTGACTACTTCCACTGCAGGACAAAGGCATCTTCCAAGTTCCGCCAGTTAACCCGGTCCTGTGCTTGCTGCTGCCAATTTACACCCGCAAACTTCTTAATCTTATCTGCCCACCTACACCTTCTGTCTCCCCCTAACTCTCTTGCCTTCTCTGGCAATCCAGTTAGTTACCCTCAATGACCCGCGGTTCTCCTGTCTACGCGCTGCGCGCTACATATAGGCTCGTGTATTACCCAATTAATAATTGCACTAGCAATTGTCATCGATATAAGTCTATACCTCCCTCTCTCCTCTTCGCAGACTTGTAAAACTTGCACTTACATTCCAGGAACACTACGGCCAAGAGTCGGAAGGCGAAGTTGTTCAAGTTGTACGAGAACGCGTGCTCCGAATTCGGAGCCAGGGATGCGACGAATGGAAGGACGACGAGACATCCGAGTAAGGTCAGCCACACCTGAAAAAAGGAGAAAATCACTCTTAGTAAAAAAAAAACAAAAAAAATTACGAATCTCGAATTAGGCCGCGCAAGCCTTGAAACAGCCAAACTGGACACATTCGGAAGATTGAATCTAGCTACTTCTAAGTTCATTCTAAGCTTTGGCTAGCAGGCTGTTTCTATGGGTTGCTTATAGGTTACTCATTGTTGGGCTTTAGCTAGATGACGCTATGCGAAGGCGTAGTGAAAAATTTTTTTTTTTGTGGAGAGGGAGGGGGGGCTCAACTGAACTTTATGTACGCTCGTGCGTGCTTTTGTATGGGTGCGTGTACAGGTGCGTGCGCATTATGTCCTCTCTTATTACTTTTGTTTTGTTCTGCTGCTATTGTTATTCTTTTTTTTTGGTCTTCTAAACTTGTCTTACTTCGTTGTGGTTTCTGTGAATATATGTATTTATGTGCTGCCATCCTGCATGGACCCAATTAAGGTCTGCAGTATTGTGTAAGTAAATAAAAAATAAATAAAAAATAAATACAGCATGTATACAAGCAGAACTGAAAATATTTTTGGGGGGTGGGTTGGGGGGGAGGGCTTTGAACATTTCCGCCTCCTCTCCTGGCTAGGCCCGTCATGATAGGTGTTTTTAAGGTCAACTTCTTCATAAAGACCAAAAAGATTGTTCATAGTAAAAACTCGATTCACACACAGTTCTGTCAGTCAATATGGTAAATAGCACTAGAAGCGAAAGTTTGGACGAGTTGGAGGTTCAGGTTCACGCTTGGATGTAAAAGCCGCGCGAAAATATAGACGAAACCTTCCGAGGAGACGACACAGTGCTGTGTCGTCTTTTCAAAACCAGTCTTGGTCTACATTTTCGCGCTGTTTTCACATCCAAGTACATCCAATCGAGAAATGGGGAAATTTTTCGTTATACTGAAGTTGAGAAAAGGTATAACTTCAATAGAGGAAGAAATAAACTACCGGAGAGAGCACATCCTTTCGGTCTTAATTAAAGGTGCTGCCTACCCTCCGTCACTGCTTTTTTTGTTTTGTGTCGCAATAAAAAGCGTACCGTCTGAAGTGTCTAACTTTGCAGCGGTTTCTCTGGAAGGTGGGTAGAAATTTTTATAACAGAATTTTTCGGATACCCATTACACTGGTCGGTGGAGGTGATGACAACTGTACTGCTGGGGAAAGCCGGAAACTGAAACCGCGTGCAGTTTTTGCAGGCTTTAGCAAGTTTGGTTATTATTGAAACAAATGCCTTAATGGTCGTGTAATGCGCGCACACACACTTTTTTGTTTTTGTTTTTATGAGCGGCGGTGGACGCCGTACTCGCGCTTCTCCGTCGTTGGCCGGCAGACATGCACGCCAGCAATGGAGGGGTAGATGGATCTATCCGGCTGTGCCCTTTATATCGGGCGGTGGCTCGCGCCCCCTAGCCATAGAGCCAAGTACTATCGCTATGTGTTTAAGGATTGAATTGCACTCGTGCCTTGATTGTAGCCACCAATCAGTTAGCCTCCTCCTAGTTATTTCTACCGGTTTGAAGTCTATTTTGCCTTCACTGTCCCCAAGCCCAAATGATTTCGAAAATTCCGCACCATTATCTTGGACTATAGGGTGGAGCTCTTTACACAACATTATCGAATGTTCAGCTGTTTCCTCCGCCTCTCCACACGCACTACACACCATGTTTGTGCCTTCGTATTTGGCTCGACTCGCTCGCTGGATTCCGTGCTGACTGGTTGTGCCCTCGCGATCTCCAACGTACAGCGTAGCTATGGCCGACTAGGCTGGCCCTACGTCATCTCCTGACGCCGATCGCCGACGACCGCGTAGCTCTGACCAACTGGACTTGCTCTACGCCATCTACTCGACGCCGACAAGAGCTCTCGCAAGTGGTTCCCCGTGCTCGGACTCCTGTGACCGTGTTTCCATCTTTCCTGTCTCTCATATCCCCTCGATATGTCCTCGCTCGCTGGCTTAGCGCATCTTTCTCTCTCTCTCTGTACCTTTAATCCTGTTCTTTTAATCCCTCCTCACCCCCATCCCCTGTGAGCTACTGTTGAGGTGTCGCACCGTGATGCAGACAGTTACTGGGCTCACTTTTCTCTCCTTTATAACCACTTTGTATTTGGCTCGGTAATGTCTTGGTCCGCAATACTCCCTTTCTGGCCTCGAGCAGCAGAGAACTATCCCGAGAATTATTGTAGATATTTTCTTTTGCGATTTTCTGCTTGAAAGTTCGGTAGGTCTCCAGTGATGATTCCGTAAGTTTCCAATCTTCCACATGTCCCTCTCTGTTTCCTTCACCTTCTTCTTAACCGATGTTTACTTTTGGCTTGGTATTCTGCTGTTGTCTAAATACTTGCTTGGCAATTTTCGAGCTCGCTTCTTCAATTTAGTATCAACATTTTTCATGTACAAGTAGCTGAAAACTTTCCTAGCCCAACGCTCCTCTCCCATTTTTCTCAATCACTCCTCAAATTCTAACGTGCTGTTAGCTTCCCTGCACTCAAACAATGTCCATCCCATGTCACCCTGTATACCCTCTGATTTGGGATATTCCCGTGTGCTCCCAAATCAACTCTACCTATGCCACGTGGTTTAATTTCCAATCTTGCTTGAACCTCTGATTTCATGCACAAGACCGCATTGCAGAACGTCAAACCCTGGACCATGATACCTTTCCGAATCCCTCTCACAACGTCATACCTATTGTAGTTCCACAGTGCCCTATTTTTCATTACAGTTGCATTCATGTTACCCTTAGTCATTGCGTATCTTTCGTGCTCCCTTAGGTAGCCAGCCCCGTTATTTATTCGTATGCCCAAATATTTGTATGTATCCACTATTTCTAGCGTGACTTCCTATATCTTATGCTCACTGCCTTTGTTACCATTAAAAATAATGATTGCCGATTTTTCCCTGCAGAACTTTAAATTTAACCTATTCTCTCTCATTACCACAGATGTCTATCAATCCTTGCAGATTTTCCTTGTTGTCGGCTATTAATGCTATCTCATCTGCATACATGCAAACACACCACCGGCAGCGCCACCACGCGCCTCTTTCAACGCCGGAAAAATCAAAAACAAAAAAACTAAAACTAAAGCTTAGTTTTTCGTGCAGCTTATAAAACTGCTTCAAGCGCGCAAAATACAATTTCAGGCTATACATATGTTTGTTTCTAAGTAAAAAAAATCTACCTTAGCGGATTTTCTGTCCTGCCAATAGATTGACCACATAACTTTTGGGTGACGCTAGCGGTCATTTTTTTGTCGACTTTCAGCATCAAGTTAATATATAATCCTTTATTTTTTTCTTGGGACAAAAGCATGCTCGTTGCCATCGATGTGATGAATTATGTTCACATTTGCACTACAATCAGAATTTTTTTCCGGGTAGTAGACAGTCCCTTTAGGAGCCTTAGCAAAGTTCTTTCTCCTCATAACCAATTCAGTACCCCTTTCCCCAGGCCAAGGTATCGAGCAAATCTGAGAAATGGCTAAACCCCCCATTTATGATGATGATGATTAAGCTTCTAATTGATTTATATGCGGGGTTCAACGTCCCAAAACCACCATATGAACATGAGAGACGCCGTATTGGAGGGCTGCGGAAATTCCGACCACTTGGGGTTCTTTAACGTGCACCCAAATCTGAGCACATGGGCCTACAACACTTCCGCCTCCATGGGAAATGCAGCAGCCGCAGCCGGGATTCGATCCCGTGACCTGCGGATTAGCAGCCGAGTTCCTTAGCCACTAGACCACCGCGGCGGGGTAGTGATTGTGCTTTTAACATGGCTCATACCCACTCTGGAGGATCCGCCAAGAATTTTCAGACAATTCAAATAATAAATATTTGTAAGAAAATAAAGAAAAACGTACTTGTTAAGAGAAAATACAATGTTTTTTAAGCATTCATATGAGACAATATAGTCATTATCTTGAATATAAATTGCAGTAATTGCAGTAATTTATACAATATTCAAGAAGTTTTCAAGTATGGAAAAAATCATTCGAATTTCCGCTTCTTTTTAGCTCCCTCGCGAAGCAGCGCTGCTATTTTCGAGCTTATTGCATGGTGATTATTCACTGTCTTCGGCGCATGCGCGGATAAGCTAAGTTAAACCCAGGCGGTGCGCAGCTGTGGCTTGTTTATTGCTGGGCAGCGGCGCAGAGGGTTTCTCGCGGATGGTGGACGTAAACATCGAGCGTAAAGGGGCATGGGAAGGATGCACGTAGCGTGTAGGAAAGATAAACCGCTGGTCAATAAGAGACTTGATTCCAAGACAAGACGATCACGTGAGTTGTAGACAGGAGGTTAGGTGGGCAGACGAGACTAACAAGTTTGCGGGTATAACTTCCTCGCATCAAACACATGATTGGGTTCAGGGACGAAGCATGGGAGGGGCCTTCGCCCTGCAGTGGGCGGGCTGATGACGACGCTGCAGGCTGATGACGACGACAGATGCCAGAGCCAGGGTCTACAGCAACGCGCTATACTAGTGACGCCATACGTGACGTTACCGCTCACGTGACCCCGAGCTGACTCGACCGCGAGCCGTCACCTCAGCTCCCATGACCCCGAGCTGTTGGCACGAAAATGGACTCTTCCAAATGGAATAATACGGACTAGAGCTGGCTGTAACGTTTGCAGTGTCTCTAAATGGTGGCGAACGTCATAAAATGTTGCATAATCGCGGCTGATTAATTAATGACACCTGCTAATAATGGTGCCTAAGTCTCGGTTGATGATCTGTGACGCAGCCTAGTGTTAGCGCACGCGCGTCGCATGATGCAATTCGAAGTAATGCCCATCAGCTTGGGAGTACAGTTTCGGGCCACAAAAAAGGTCGAAGAAGGTGGCCACCAAGTTGAGCCTGGCAGATCGCCTACCCCCATAAAGACTGACGACAAAAAAGTTACGTTCTCTCTATCTCTCTCTTTGTCTCGAGCTGATGATCTGACAAATCACGCCTAGGTGATTAACGTTTCACTTTATTTTCCTTTCTGACGAAGAAGGTGGCCACCTAATTCAGCCAGGCAAACCGTCTACCACCATAAGGTCTGACGACAATAAAGTTATCTTCTCTCTATCTCTTTCTTTGTCTCGAGCTGATGATCTGACAAATCACGCCTAGGTGATTTACGTTTCACATTATTTTTCTTTCTGACGTGATACGTTCTCATGATCGACCTACCTCCAGCCCGAACACCGTGAAGGAGCCAAAGATGCTCATCTGGTGCGCAGAGGCTTCGCTGAAGCCTCCCAGGATGACCACTTCTTCGTACCACACGGGGTCGCTCGCATCGGCTAGCTGTTGCCGGTCGACGGTCGGTGAGAACAGCGTGAACGACACGTCGCTTTCCTGTGTCCCGGGAAAATCACGAGGGCTTATCTGTAGATATATTCGCTTTCGACACGCACGACCGTGTTCAGGCCCGATTTCAGCGCGGACGAAGAATAGCTGGACTTACGTTCCTCTGAAGTTCTCCGAGGAAGCCCGTCCAGGAGCCGTTCGGCAGTCGGTTTCCCCAAACATTGACTGGGTTTACAGTGGTCCGGTAACTGCATTACCACACGTTTGTGGCGTCAGTGACAGACAGACAGACAGACAGACAGACAGACAGACAGACAGACAGACAGACAGACAGACAGACAGACAGACAGACAGACAGACAGACAGACAGACAGACAGACAGAAAGACAGACAGACAGACAGATAGACAGATAGATAGATAGATAGATAGATAGATAGATAGATAGATAGATAGATAGATAGACGATTATTATTATTATTATTATTATTAGTAGTAGTAGTAGTAGTAGTAGTAGTAGTAAGTAGTGGTAGTAGTAGTAGTAGTAGTAGTAGTAGGGTTTTGCGGTGCAAGGGCCATGGGTGGCCAAAGAGCGCCATCCAGATAGATAAAATGCAGAAATAATAATTGTTGCCGTTTAGTGTCTGGAAACCACGATAATATTGTGACGCACACTGTTGTGGGAGCTCCGGAATTTTGGACCCCGCGGGGCTCTTTAACGTGTATTTAAGCCTAAGTACCTAAGCACGTGGAGCTCGAGAGTTTTCACCATTATGACAAATGCAGCCGACGTGGCCGGGATTGGAATGCGCGACTGTCGGGTATGCAGTAGACCAGCGCGGCGGGTGTAATACCGAAAGGCAGAGAGAGGTTAACCTTAAAGTTCATATCCAGGTTTTATATCCTGCACTGCATGAAGGGTAAGTAGAGACAGACTAAAAGGTAATCATGTATGAAAGAGAGAAAGAGGGAATGAAGCAGGAGCACAGACACACAGGATGACACAATCATTCGTCGAGGTGGTTCATTCACAGACTTCAACTGCAAATTTCGCCGCTTTCTGGCGTGAAGCTCGATTCTCTCCGGCATTCCAAGATTAACTACTCACGAAGCGACCGGCAGTTGACATCAGAATATCGCTATGACACTATTCTCTCAAAAACATTTTAAAATTTTTTGTTGCTTTCTCAATTGACACATGCAGAAATCAAGGGCGTGTCAATTTTCTAGCTCCGCTGTCACGTGACGTATCCAGCTATAGCTTGCTAGGAAGTTTATGAAAGGAAACAACTGCACCCCCCCCCCCCCACGATTTTATGGTGTAATGTTACACTTTATGGAATAAAGGGCCTTTTATGTGGGACTGCTGAGATGCCTCGTACGTTACTCCCTTTAAAAAGACTCGTTAACTCTCTATGGGGTTTTGAGTGCACGTTAAAGAACCCTAAGTGGTCGATATTTCCGGAGCCCTCCACTACGGCGTCTCTCATAATCATATCGTGGTTTTGGAACGTTAAACTCGACATATCAATCAACTCTCTATGGGGTACCATGACTCTCCAAAGAGAGTAAAATTTCCAGATATTTCCCCGTCCCCTTGAAGAGAGTAATACGCGGCGTGTTGGAACTCATCGGGTAGACGACGGTGACAATTCGGGCTCGTTGCTATAGTTGCATGGTAAGTGATGGTAGCGCAGAACAAGGACACGAACACACGAAGGCACATCGAGGACACCACAGTGCTACTGTCATTTTCAATGCGCCTAGTTGTGTCCGTGTTCTTAGTCTGCGACTCTGCGGCTATACCATAAATTGTCATGTCACCAGGTAGAGTAAGAACACTTTCTTTTATCTTTCTATGGCATACAAGGGCGTGTGATGAACGCCTGCAAAATACTTGAGTATGGCTTCTCGTTTCTCGAACTCATATTTTGCCGCTACGGCACAATCGAGCCGGTTGTTTTACGGATGAGCGCGCATGAAAAACATACCTGATGTTCGAATCCCGAGCTGTGTCCCAGAGCACTTGAATAAGCGACGTAACGAACAAGTAGGTCCGCACCGTGCCGTTAGGATAATAGTCTGCATGGGGAAGGTGCTGTCGCCCCACATGTAGGGAAAGAAAAAAAATAAACAGAGGGAGGATGAAGGGGAAGGCAAAAGAAAGTTTGCATTACATCACACACGGGCTTTTCAATTTTTTTTTGACAACAGGCCCGTAACCAGAATTTCTATTTCTTTAAAAAAAGGGAGAGGCGAATGCACTTACTGAAGACCACTGAGTGTTTTAGGAAAATGCTTCATTTCGTTACTTATTTTCAGTAAAACACCCCCTCGCATCTTAATGTCAGGAGAGGGAAGGGAAGGAGGACTCGGGCACCTTCCTTGGTTACGAGCCTAATTGACAAGCTTGACTCACCGGGCGATTCCGTAGTCAGCGTGCGCTAAAAGCTCATATAAAGACGACGTGTTACGTGACGCCACGTGGCATAGAAGCTTTACACGTTCGCCGTCATGGCTCCGATAGGCGCTGGCTAACACGCCATAGTTTATGCGAACATAAATGCCCACTGAAATCGAGGGGACGACAACCGCTGATGCAGCTTAATCGATAGAGCATCGTAGGTTTTACTCGAGGAAAGCAGTTCCGGTATATTTTTCACTTTAATTTCGTCGCATTCATATCGAAATCACTGTAATACATTCAAGACTACAGATAATGTACTTTATACTTTCTAAACTTTTTTTAGCTTCTTTGTCTTGTGGTTTGATTTGGTTGTGCATGACAAGGAAAGCAAGCGCTTACTTTTTATGCCTACCTATTCTTGCACGTCAGAATCGGGATCGAACCCATAACCTTACGGTTAGCAGACAGGCACGGTAACTACTTTACTACCAGGATTGATGGATTTAGTGTTAATTTGGATTTAGTGTTTGGATTGAGTGAAATGAGGATTTAGTGTTAATTTAGCCTCAAGATATTGAAAATTCGATGAATAACCATAGTCTCTCGTCTATCTTTTCATATACCGCAATCGTCATCCTGTTGTACGCAATCCTAAAGTGGCGCCTTTTAAAACTTCAGTGTAAGAATTACACTTTGACATGTATTTCTCGAATATAAATGCGTACTAACCACTTACGTGCATTGCCGTGATCCGCAGGATTGGACCATTATTGCTAGACATCGTTGATTGTTTTTTTCACGCAGCCGAGGAGAGTAGTATGTACCACATATCAATAAATCGCGAACACTAAGTAACGCTCCACGTAGTCGCCGATCTCACGTTACGTCCGAAGCGGTCGTATAATCACCACCTCTTTTTTTGACAGAAGGATAACCACGTCTACGCATGCGTCATGGCTTCTTCCCAATGGAGGTTCGAGTTGTTACGCCAATAGATGCCGAGCCCTCGAATGACGTTGGTGGAAAAGAGACCAATGGCTGGTCTTCCCCCGCTCCTACTGAATGGCGCTTCAGCTTCTGCATAGTTTGAACACCACCAAGAGCGGGCAGGCGAGCAGCACGCTCAGGTAGTTGGCTTGTTTGCGCATGTCAATCGAAGTTGACCGAATGCTTCCCTCTGCACGTGCGCTGGCGAGCAAACAATGTCCTGTCCACACCGCAACTAAAGCTTCAAGCTCATAAGTTCGATACAGTAGAGAAGATGCATGATCATTCATGCACATTGATTTATCATCAGTGCACGCATTTGTTCATGCACGCACTTGAGTAGGCGTACAGGGGATCAAAATTAATCGGTAGCTCGCCATGACGGCGTGTCACGTAACCACAATGTCACAACCTTCCGTAGCGTGTCACAACCATTCACATAGAACTTCCAGGATGCATACGTAACGCACACGGCCTTTCATTTTGACGTTCCGAGGTTTCGCTCTTCCATTTCCTGTTTTCGAGAAGGCGGGAGAGGAGGGCTTCTTTAGGCGTATTGCTACCTGTGAAATACAAACGATGGAGCGTTGCGTTACGTCGAGGCCTACGCAACGGGGCACAGAAAGAGAGACGATAGGTGTAACATTAACGGACAATAAGAGAGCAGAGTGGGTCCGGGAACAAATCGGATTTACGTATATCCTGGTCGAAATGAAGAAGAACATATGCACATGCGCGGGGCGTGTGTTGCGTGAAGGCAAGCTAATTGCTGCTCATTTTTTTTTATTGATATGATATATAAGGAGATGTTGGCGCACCATTATGGCGCCGGCTACTCCATAGCCGTTGATTGAAACTTGAACACGTATCTTGAAGCAAAACATACAAAGCAGTGCATGGAAAATAGAAAACTCGGGCACAGATATGCAAACACACACTTATACGCACATATCGCAATGGTAAGTAAATGTTCGAAAGTCAATGTAAGAAGTCTCTGGAAATGTCCCTCGCTAATATTCGGTCCACCAGCACAAAACAGCAATGCACACGTCTGGCCCTTATAAAGATGTATTCGCTCGTATGTACATAATAGTCGACACGTCATTCATTTCACATCACACACGTGATGGGTGTCACATGATACTGTACATAATAAGTATATGTGTTACAAATGAAAGTTTGTTCTTTGTTAATACTTGTCAGCAATCCCGCTGTCTTGTAAAAAAACGTGTTAATGCTTTTAAAGCGTGGGACTGTGAAACTCCAGTTGGCCACGGGCCCAGAAGTTTTTTCATGCTAAATGGTCTGTGGTCCAATGCGAACAGTTCGGACTTAAGACGGCGTCTCGGCGTGTCATGATGTGGACAGTCTATGAGAAGGTGACAGACGTCTTCATCTATAAATCCACATTCGCATTCGGGAGTTTCAGCTCTGCCGATTCTGCGCAAAAAACGTTTTGTGTATGCGGTGCCTAGCCTCAATCGGTGGATTAGAGTTTCCATCCTTCTATCTAATGCCAGCGTAATATTGAATTCAATAAATGGATCGATGTGATATAAATCGCATCTCTTTGTACTTTGGTCAAACCAAGCAGTTTTGCTCATTCTGAAAGTTGTATTCTTTATAATACTACGCAATTCATTTTTGCTGCTCATGAAGAGTAACTGCACGGATTTCCAAAAGAAGGCAAGCGCGCGAGGGCGAGGCAGAAAGTTGGGTGGACAAGACCGCAGCGAGCACAGTACCGGGTTGATTGGCGAAACATGAGAGGGGCCTTGACACGCCCGGGCTGTACTTACGCCCGGTCACATCGTCGCCATATTGGTTTTCGAGTGTGTCGTGCAGCCGTGGCAAGCTATGTAACATGGCCGCGTTTACTTTATAGGAGCACCTTTTCCGACCCATAAAAATTTTTTTTTGTGTGGATACATGCATGTTACGGTGCAAGTTTTAGTATATTTTTATTTCTCCCAAAATATATGTCTCAGGAGGGTTGAGGTCGTGGTCATCATTTCAGAATGACAACTGCTTTCGTCATGTGACAGTGTGCAGGTAAAATGACATTAGGTCCGCTTAATTTCATTCATTATAGATGGCATTGGATTCTCCGTTGTCAAAGGCGTATTACACTATAGACTCGGCCAACGGAGGGGGGGGGGGGTTGAACCTGACCTTCTCTACCCCATCGTTTGCAACACCTGCCCTGATTATCTAGTGGCTAAGGCACCCGACTGCTGACTCGCAGGTCGCGGGATCAAATCCCGGCCGCGGCGGCGGCATTTTCGATGAAGGTGAAAATACTTGAGGAACGTGCGCTTAGGTATAGGTGCACGTCAAAGAACCCCAGTTGATCAAAATTTTTGCAGCCCTCTTCTACAGTGTCTCTCATATTTATGTGGTAAGTTTGGAGCGTTAAAACCATGTATATTATTATTATTATTATTATTATTATTATTATTATTATTATTATTATTATTATTATTATTATTATTATTATTATTATTATTATTATTATTATTATTATTATTAGTAGTAGTAGTAGTAGTAGTAGTAGTAGTAGTAGTAGTAGTAGTAGTACTAGTAGTAGTAGTTTCCACAAGATCCCTCTGCCCGCATATGGTTTGTCGAAAAAGAGACTAAAAGGGCATTCGAGAAATGGGGAAAAGCTTTGCACACCGTTCTGTGTATGACCATTTGTACATACTAGCAAACACATACACCAACATGTCAGTGGGGTCAGATAGAGCATATGTAAGATGTGTAAGTAGAGTCGTCGGTACGCAGAAAGACTTTGATCGAGTGGAAGCAGAATTAACATGGAGTCTGGCGTTCATCTGTCATACGAGTTTGCACACGGACCTCCCACCTTCCGTGCTTCTATTTATTGTGTTTCGTGAAGAGTGTAATATAGCGCTCGACGAGTAGTTTACACACACAAAAAAGAAAAAAAAAACGCAGTGGCTTTGAATCTAAGCGCACCAACGTAGGTGAGTACCTTCGTGTCTCAACTTGGCAGCGATTAAATGGGCCGTAGACCAGTGTCATGGACGCAGCGTACCGTTCATCAATAGTTGAAAATTTTACCTTGATTATAACAGTGCTACACCCTGATGTCTTACAGTACTGTGCTTGAGGGGTACTGGCACCCACCAATTTGTGACGCTGAATTTATACTGCTTCACACAAATATTTTGTATACAAAACCACTCCAAGGAAGTGCAAAGCCCAATAAGTATCGAAATATTTTATTTTTACATTAAAATCAATATGCGCATCACGCACCTACTGATACCGACACTATCGTTACGTCAAGGTACAGTGTCAGTTTCGGGTACCACACACCCCAGCCTGGCTAGTTGTGATGACGTCAGGGGCTAAAACATGCAATAATGCCCCTAGCGCATCACCTAGAAAATATACAACATGGTGGCGCATGGGTGTCACCAAGGAAATTATACTAAAACTTCTTGGGTGTCACCAATGGAGCTACGTAGCGGAGCGGCAGTGGTGACGTCATGATATCTGACGCAAGCACGTGATGGGAAGCTCATACCGCATCGTGGCGTTAGGGTGCAGCACAATCAGGAGTCAACTTTTAAAAATATGTTGTGAAGACCTCTCTTATGAAGCACTTGAGCTTATACCTACGTTTTCTATAGGCTCCTGGAAATTTGGTCTTTCAATGGACGCAGTTAAAATGTCAAACTAAAAATTTTTGTGGCAGTCATAAACCTCTGCAGGTTTCTCCTCCAAGGGGGGGGGGATGTGTAAAGCAGCACCCTCCCCTCTATTATCAATGAACGAGGCGGACCTTGCAACCCCCCGCTTCTCCTAGGGGGACTAAAGGATGCCACCCCCATCTCCAATGCGGACACCTATGTAACCTACGTGTCAGTGTGGACAGTCTGGTCAACGGGGTGGCAGTTCACTCGCGCTATCAACGCAGCGTGAAGATAATTATTCGAGATAATGACGTTAAACAACGTTAATCGCATTAGCCCGAACTGCTTATCTTGCACCCTGCAGATTCGGCGACTGAATACCTGCTTTACGGTGATCGTGTGCGAATGAGCACTGGCGGGAAAGTTTAAGGCACGGCTGAAAGGAATTGCCTATGAGCTCTAAACGGAACACATTTCCGGTACGCTATAATGTTATACACCGAGACATTGGAAGCGAAATTTAGCGTAGTAAAATGCGTAAACCTTGAAATAATAATCTAATGTTATAACTTGAGGTATCATTTATAAAATTGTCGTAACAGTACGTATCGCACAACTGGTGAAATAGCGAAAATGAATTTATATAATTAAATAATTAAACAACTTTATTTTGTCCATTTCAAAAACACGCTGAAGATCGGCGAATATAAGCTGCCCTTGGACAGATTGAGAACAAGTTGCCCTCATTTCACTAAAATCTGTTAGTCAATTAACTAATATTATCGATCGCGCAGTGGTCGCCTGTTTAGGACGTAAAAACGAATAAAGTTGCTTGGGAATGTCTCTCTTGAATAAGTTACATACAAGGAATAGAAGCCGCAGACTTTCGAAAATGGCAGAAAAAAGAAAAAAAATCAAGCAGCCACGTTTGTCAGACATTGATGAAACAGTGGCGTTGAATGAAGTCTGGGCATGGCGAATAAAGTGGGAAGACTGGCAGGAGCAGTAATCGGCGTGGTGATGTATTGTGGGAGTAGTTAGTGGCACATATCCATAGGTAAACGTACCTATTTTGCGTGGGTAAATATATACTACAACCTACTATGGAGCCCGGACGTGAACGCCTCAACTAAAAAGAGCTTCGCTGTAAAAAAAAAAAAAGACGAAGCTAAAGGTTACGCCGCAATCATGAAAGAAAAAAAAAAGGAATGGAGGTGCTGGGTATCGATCACAGTACCTCTCGCATGCTAAGCGAGCGCTCTACCATCTGAGCTACACCCCCGTACGAAATACGCGATCAGTTGTTAGGTC
Source organism: Rhipicephalus microplus (assembly GCF_013339725.1). NCBI lineage: Eukaryota > Metazoa > Arthropoda > Arachnida > Ixodida > Ixodidae > Rhipicephalus > Rhipicephalus microplus. Next base: position 112,316,465 of record NC_051167.1, on the reverse strand, counting down.
ATATGAACCGTCTAAATGAGAACAAACGGGTGAGAGCTCTCGCTTTCTCTCTCTCTCTCTCTCTCACAATCCAGTTTTCCAGATCACGGCAGCGAAAGACCGGTCGCCCAGTGCGTGCGGCGCAGTGAAGAATTCACACGGTTCCTCGCGAGTGTTGTCTAAGACGACTCGAAGTTAAAAATCAATATCATCGCAGTTCATTGTACTTGTGTTCGCAATCGAATGATGAATGGAATATCTAATACTTTTTTTTTACGATTCGACAATAAATGAAACCATAACAGTTGTGCACGGTTAGCTTGGTGGCAAAAACAACAGCAACAACAACAACTTACTTACGGTATTTAATACACATACCCTAGCAAAAATTCTGATAGAGGTCTGAATCAGTCTGATACAGTTTCCTATAAGTTGTACCAGTCTTGTACCAGACTGATACAAAGTCTCACCAGTTCTTAGAGACATTCATATCAGTCTGATACATTTTCTTACCAGTGCTACCAGTCTCATATCAGACTGATACACAGTCTTACAAGTGCTACCAGCTTTTAAGTAAGTTTGATTGGTCATTTCTATGGCATATATTAGTCTTTAGGTTTTTACTCTTTTGTTCATTCATCGGATCTTCAAGATGCCTTACTGTCATTTTAACGGTACTTCTTTTTTTGAACACACTGCCCACATATATGTCATTGGTCATTTCTGCATGTATATTAGTGTATCAGTGTTTTCTATTGAACACTTGCCGACTATTGTGTGAAATATTATGATGACTCAAAGAGTGCAAATGGCAGCTTTTGGATGCGTAGAATAAAATGTACGTTTCATGGTGGTGCATAATTGACAAACTGAGCTTTAAATAAGCAAAGCAGCTTTTAGCCTAGATGAATGCTTTATTCTGTGTGCAAATGGGATTGCAGGTGCCAGATAGCAACACAGTTAATGCTGACAATGATAGATGACGTCTAGAAATTTCAAGATACTAGTATCCAACGCTTATCAGATGACAGTATAAATATAACTTGAAACAATACAAACAAAACTTACCATCACAGAGCAATATTAACACAATTTCTAAATTTCAATTTATAGGGCCAGTAAACATTCCAAGGGAGATAACTTAATAATCAGTCCACTACTGTGAAATGGGCTTGCTGATACAATAATTTTACCAAACGGCGTGGATTCGAAAGCCTCGGGTGGTGCTCCAGTTTCTCCCTTTCACAACACAAGCCAACCCCAGCTGTCTCTCCCACATAGTGCTTCGCCTTTAATGACGAGCCACTACATTAGTGTCATAATCCATACTGGATGAGATAATTTAAATAAACAATGAAATGCTTCTTTGAGTAATCTATAATTGACCTCATCATCAAAACTTAATGCCTCGCAAATCCACTGCCAGAAATATTTCAAAGCAAGTTGAGGGGTTTATTGCGCACTTCAACCGCTTTCTTTTTTTTTTTCTCGTCGGTCCCAACAAGCTGCGCCGAAAACTATAGGGAGGAATGGCAGTAAAGAAGTGCGATATGTAAGCACACATTGTGAGCTAGAGCATGCTTTAAGAAACACAGTAGCTTTTTCGTGTTGCCATTCCCATGTGCGAGTGTGACTATGCAATGTTAGATTTTGGACAGCAGTGCCAGCATGTGGCAGCACACTGTGGCAAGAAGCACATTCGATTAAAACGCTGCTCTTGATTTGTTTTGGCTATAGGCCAATAGCATGCTTTCAGTTGTTTTACACCACATACAGAGTGGAGGAAGAAGACGACGAAGCTGTTGCTGCTTGGCTAAGTAGCTCTGTCTGCATTTATCGTTTATTTTTGTTTATATTACGGCTCAGCACTGCTCAAGACGTCGGACGACTCGAAAAGGTACCTGCCGTATCGGCGACCGACGGGTGCTGCGCAGCCCGCCGCGTCGAAAGGTGCTAGAAGAAACGAAACAAGCATCAGGGAGAGCGCCGCCATGACCTCCCAAGGTGTGACACCAGGTCAGAAGCACCAGCTGGTTTGCGCAAGCATACCTGACTGCAAGCGACAACACAGCGTTGAATCAGAGGACGAATCAACTGTCGTCGGGGACCACAACGGGGCGAACCTCACAGATCTAGACATGGACGAGGGTGGTTTCCGCCTTGTGCGACATCGCAAAGACAGGACGGTGGGCATTCCTGTGTTAATTGCTCCAACATCCGAAGGAGCTAACTTGAGGCAAGTGAATCCTATTGACCTATACTCGGAAATTGAAACGATTCTCGGTGGAGCCCCAGTTAAGAGCCGTTTCACAGCACAGGGAGCCCTGCTCTTGGATATAGAGACAGAACACCAAGCTAATATGCTTCTAGAGACCAACACTATCTGCGGCCTTGCCATATCTGCCCGTGTACCACACAGCTACATGAAAAATACATGCATTATAAAAGGGGTCCCAAGATGGTACTCGGACGAAGAGCTGTTAACCTACCTGAGACCTCAGGGAGTATACCACGCAAGAAGAATCATACGACGGGTCCAAACCTCATCCTCCGAGTGGGAATCAAGGCGCACTGACTCTGTGTTCTCACATTCGCTCCCAATTCGGAACGTCCAGAGAAGATCAACCTTGGCTTCACCAGACACGAGCTGGTAGACTACGTGGAGACGCCACCACGCTGTTTTAAATGTCAGCGTTTTGGACATGTTGCTAAGCACTGTCGTGGGGAACAAAGGTGTAAGCGCTGTGGGGGGCCTCATGACTTTAAGACGTGTACAAGTAAAGAAAAACTTGTGTGTGCAAACTGTGGCGGCGACCACCCAGCTAGCTACGGCCGATGTCCAGCACGAACAGCTGCGCAGCGAAGAAATAAGACGTTTGTCCTCGGCCCGAAGACTGTGAACGAACCATCGCTCACAAAGAAGACGTCCGGCGCGCCACAACATGGCGGTTTGGATAACGAGTACGCAGGAAATTTTCCGCGCCTAAATCCGACAAGAGCTGGTACTGAGTCAACGCAAGTGCTCAACGCTGGTGAGAAATGTATCACGAAAGAGTCCGCCAAGCGCACCTACGCTGATGCACTGAGCCCACCTCAAGTACCATCTGGAAGCAAACAGCAAGAAAACCTCGAGCACGTTATTCGCGCTCTGTTCACCGCACTACGTTCACACGTCGCTAAGATGCCTGCGAGTTCAACGAAGGATATGTTGGAAGCAGTCCTGGCTCTAGAGTCAGTGTTACTTTGCTCTGCTTCCACAAACACACAGTAGAATAATGGCAATGTCTCGCCCACCTGGTCTATTTCGTCCTTCAAAAGTGCCCTTAATAATGCAATGGAACTGCGCCGGTCTTCTAAAACGTCTGTGCGAACTCAACCTTTTCCTGCGCGACATTCCAATACCGATTCTAGCCCTCTCCGAAGCCGGTCTACCGAATGCAAGGACGCTCCCAGGGTACACCCGACACGGCAACCCGAGCATAACGTCGTTTGCAAATGGAAGCGCAATGATATACATAAGGCGGGAAATACCTCACGTCACCTTACCAGTGCAAGACCTCTGTTCCAACTCACTGGAAGTCGCTGCTGTGCAAGTGTGCCTGGGAAACCGAAAACTGAGTGTGGTATCGGTGTACATAAGCCCACGAAAAAAGGTCTCTATGGAGACTTTCCTAAAGGACCTTTGCACTCGATGTCCCGCTCCTCGAATAATCTGTGGTGATTTTAACGCGCACCATCCACTCTGGGGAGATAAGAGTGTAGATTTTCGAGGCAAGGAACTTCTAGCAGCTGCGGATGCTGCCGACTTATGTGTGGCGAACGATGGCAAACCTACATTTTTCAGGCCACCAGATTCATGGAGTGCAATAGACCTTGTACTTCACTCCACGGACCTTCTGGTATCATCGACCACGGCTCCAGACAGGATGGGCAGCGACCATTTCCCCATCTTCACCAATATCCTGGGATTTCGAACTGCTGGTCGACAATTCTGCAATGTAACACGCTGGGACACCTACAGAGAAGTGTTGGACAAATCCACTGGTGAGCTGTTCGCAGATATGTTGCAAAGCAAGCGAGCAGCAACTTCGTTGCTGAAACTGCCCGACCATTTTCCTGCTCCTGACTTGAAATTGAAGAACCTCTGCGCAGCACGTAGACGAGCGGAGCGGAAAATAATGAGAACAAAAGGAAATCCGTCTGCGAAAACCGAATATAACAGGATAAACGCTGCGATTCGTCGCCATACAAAAAAATTAAGACGAAATCAATGGGCCGCTTTCTGTGAGAGTTTATCAACGTTTACGCCCTTGACAAAGATATGGGCAGTAATAAATAGTCTTTCTGGGAAGATCCGAACACACAGGCCATTCGAAGCACTCGCTTTGAAACAAGGGATAGATTTGCAAACCCTTGCAGAGGATTTCGCAGACGTGTACACATCTGGTAGATCAGCAGGAGCGGCGATTCCTCTGTCACCCCAGTTTTTTCACACGATGGATACGCCATTCACCTTTCGAGAGCTGGATATGGCACTTAGCAAATTAAGAAGACGCTGTGCCGTGGGTCCCGATTTGATCAGCAATCAAATGCTGACAAATCTACCATATGAGCGAAAAAGGGCCCTTTTGGACATATTTAATCATGTCTGGAGCACGGGAGAGATCCCATTTGTTTGGAAGACAGCATGGGTGGTGCCAGTCCTAAAGTCCGGAAAGGATCCTGCGAGCCTCGCGTCATATCGACCGGTATCTCTTACATCATGCGTATCTAAGTTGATGGAAAGATTAATATGTACAAGATTAACTTGGTACCTTGAACAAGGAAGACGATGGCCATCGTGTATGACCGGATTTCGCCCACGACTGAGTGCCCAGGACAGTGTTTTGGACCTATTAAGCCACATCGAGCACCACCACGTCAGCGGACTCTCGACACTCGCCGTCTTCATGGACGTTGCCAAGGCATATGATTGTGTGCTTCAGGCAGGCATCGTGAACGGGCTCCAAGCCATGGGTGTGTCGGGAAATGCTCTTCGGTTCGTACATGAATTTCTCAGAGACCGCTGTGTCCGTGTTAAGCTTGGAAATGTAACGAGCGAAGAGAGACGCGTTTCCCTCGGCGTCCCACAAGGAAGTGTTCTATCTCCCTTGCTTTTTAACGCTGCCATGGCCAGCCTTCCCGACACTCTGCACTTAGCTCTGAAAGCAGTTAAAATATCCATCTACGCCGATGACATCTGCATTTGGATCTCAGGGTACCAGCACAAACGTTTGGCCCGGATAGCACAGAGCGCTATTTCAATCATTGAGCGTCACTTGTTGACACTTGGCCTATCTTTATCAGCGGAAAAATCGGCCTTCATGCTCTTCCCGGGAGCGCGACGGAAGTCAACACGTCTGTCGCTGAATATTCGAGGCCACTCAATTCGTTGTGCAACAAGTGTCCGTTTCCTGGGCATTACCATCGACAACAAGCTATTATGGCGACGTGCGGTTGATGGTATAGTCACTGCATCAGTGCAAAGGATCAACGCTCTTCGTCGCATGGCAGGGGTCCGTTGGGGCAACAATCCTATGTCCATGCTTAAATTGAATGATGCGCTTATAACAAGCCGCATTCTTTATCAGCTGCCCCTGATATCACCATCACCAAGCCAGTTCGAACGCCTAGAGGCAGTGCACAGAAAGGGTCTTCGCTTGGCGATGGGAGTCCCTCAGGCGGCTTCAAACACGAAGGTCACCAATGAAGCCGAGTCTCTTCCGCTCCGCCTTTTGGCGTCTCAGGCCTTATTGACGCAGCTGTCAAGACTGGGCGAGTCCTTCGCAGGCACGGCGCTTCTCCGGCGGCTAAGAGCAAGAACTGGCTCACATTTCAACGCGGCACTAAACACATTTCGATATTTAGGCTTGAAACTGCCTAAACGGCGCCCTATGGACCCGCCATGGTCTTTTGTGGATGTTGCGTGTAACTTCAGCGTACCCAATCTACCAGCGAAGCGCACCATTCCAGCCGCGGAAGCAAAATTTCTTGCGCTGGACCACTTGAGCACCATGTACCGCAGCCACCTACAAGTGTACACCGACGGATCAGTGTGCACACAAACGGATAGCTGCGCAGCGGCTTTCTGCATACCCTGCCTTGGCGTGTCATGGTCGGGCCGCCTGGATCGCGTGGTTTCGTCCACAACGGTAGAAAGCGCTGCAATCACGGCGGCTTTGCGAAAATTGCGATCTTTTTCTGCACGAGATGTTGTAGTGCTGACGGACTCCAAATCGGCGCTACAAAGACTGCATCGTGGCCTACCTCAAGAAAAGTTCACCAGGCAATCTCTGGCACTAATCAAACACCTAAATGGCAAGAGTTTTAATATAAAGTTCCAGTGGATCCCATCCCACGTTGGCATTGAGGGCAATGAAAAGGCTGATGCCCTTGCATGCGAAGCACGTACATAGTTTCCAAAAGTAAGAACTCCCAAGACTTACCAGAACAACAAAGATGTGATACGCAATCATTTCAAGGCGATCTACAAGTTTCCACACCAAGCATGTGTAATTCATGGACTTTCTCGTGAAGAAGCGACGCTGTTGTACCGCATTAGAACCGGCTCCGCATACACCCCGGCCTGGTCATTCAAGACTGGGAGATACGCTTCCCCGTTCTGTGCCTTCTGTGGTGACATCGGGGATATTGAACATTTCATTTGGCTTTGCCCACAGTTTGATGCGCAAAGAGCAGCGATGATCCGCACCTTGCGAAAAGGCTGTCATAGGCACCGGACAGTTGATGACATCATCTTTCCTGTAGGACCCGTGGCAACTAGGAGGAACGTGCAACGAACTTAGTTGGTCTTCCTGCGAGACACTGGGCTGTCTGACACGTGGTGACATTTTCCTAATTCAGGAGATGCTCAGGCGGAACAATTGCCGGCCATGCAGGCCAGGCTAACCCCGCCTGCTGCAACACCACCACCACCACCACCACCACCACCTACACCACATACAGGCATCCGAAAATTCGAAGTGAGCACAGTCATCTATATGAAAAAAGTCACTTGCAGCTGCAAGATTTGGCTGATATGTTGATAGCAGCATCTGTTATTCACAGGTGTGTCTTTTCACAAAGCTCAAGCGGTGGCACAGACCTGCTATATTACTTACCTGTAATCCTCACAAGATTGATAAATCAAAAACCATGTACTAATTAAGGCTAAAGCATTTGACTGCAAAACACACGCACGCACGCACACACACAAGAAACTGCCTACCATGAGAAAAGTTCAGTTGTGAAGAGAACAACAATAGAAAGGATTGAGCCAACATTTAGTTGTCCTACCTTGCTAAACTCATATTAGACTGGCTATATGTGTCACAAGTTTTAAACAAGTTTGGTACATCAGGAACATAGCAAACACATCCAACTTTCATGTGCAAACACACTGGCCACATCTTCCAAGCACAACTTTTTTTCTCTGTTTCTGAACAAATACCAATGTGAGATGGTTTCTTCAATAGTTTTGATGTAAGCCTCACACACATGAGCACACACACAGAGCCTAGCAGTTTATTGACATGCACCAGTGTAAAATACATGCCATTGTTGCATTTAAAAAGTGTCGTTCATGCCAACATTGTCGCGAGCCGCATCTGCAGTCTGGTCGGAATCACTGAGCGAGTTTTCCTCGAAGCCGTAAATGTCGCCGGCATCAGGATTTTCATTGCTGTCACCATGCGCATCACTCAGACTTCACGTGTCGAAGGCCGCTACTCCAGAACATCAATTACCAGCTAAAGACTGAGGAATGCTCTTGCTGAGTGTAGCTGGTTGGCCGACTGCGCCTCCACCGCTCCTTGTCCGAGGTACTACATATTGCGATCCAGGCTACAAATAGCGTTTTTTTTTCTTCTTTTTTATCGAGGCTGGGGTTGAGTTGAATCCATCTCTCGTCGAACTTGACACAAACTTTAAATAGCACGCTTGATGGTGTCCACGCAAAGTGAGGCTGCGGGACTGATAATAAGTGAACGGGTAAAGATCGATTACATCGACCAAGGCTTCGCATTCACAACCTGCTTGCTGTGCCTTGAATGTTAAGCACGCGGCGCGGATTTTGCCGAAAACTATAACATGTGCCGCGAGATCACGGCGCGAGGTAGTGACTCTACACAACCCCTCGCGTGGTGAAGGTGTATTGTACTGTGGTCGCCACGGAGGAAGGTGGTCGTCGCCATTGTGGTCGCTGACTGCCATTATGGCTAGATGATTGTAGCCATATTAATGTGATAGATAAATGAATGAATGGATTGATATGGCTTTACCCTTTAAATTGGGCGGCGACTAACGTCACCTAGCTTAACCAACGCGAATATGGCGACACAGCGCATGACTTCTGAAATTGCCGCTGCGCGCCCATCATTGCGCGTTTGCCATCTCAAAGGCTATGCACAGCGTCACCATTGCACAATAATTGCATTCATTGTTTATATATTATTTGCTGTGAGCTCTAAAAAAACTACCGTCTAAGGTTGTAAAAACATGAAGTAAATGTTTTGCAAATAAATATTTTTGTTTTCAAAAACTAAATTGCTTTGTGTTGAGGAAGAAGTCGTGGACTCGTGGTTGCATAAACTACTTGAGAGATCCTCAGAGAAATAAAAAAAAAAAGGTTCCACAAATGGCACTGCCATCGTCATCAATAGCAAGTTCGTGGCGGCCTTGGTGCGTGTGTAGTGCATGTGAACATTGTTGCGTCTCTTAATTGCTCAGTATCGCACCTGTACACTCGCAATTCTCCAAGATGTTTGGTTTCGCGATGATAATTAAAAATTAATAGTCCCAATAAGTGCATGTAAGTACATCAATCCGAAGGATACAGGCAAATTTTGATCCTCACAAGTGGTACCGGGTGTTCTGGAAGGATAACACACACTACGGCCACTATCACGCTCAAGTGATTAAGCTTTACGGTAAGTCCGCGCCTCTTGTATTCCCAATACGAAAACAAAGAGGAAGAAGCAGTCGTTCTGAAGTTATTTACTGGTCATATTTTCTTAGGCACCGAGGATGATGCAAGGAATGCAACAGAAAGACGACCATCCATTCCGCAGACCCGATTGCGACTCCTCCGATAGCTGCAGTTCAAATGAAGTGGACAATGAGTCGTTTGAAAAAGTAATTTACCATTGGTCACACTGCAGCTGATATGCCACTTGCAGCGTAATTATTACCGACAGCCAAGTTTGGCTATTGTTGACATTGCGGCTGATGTGCTACTGCGGCGCAATTATAATCGACAGCCAATTTTGCTCTGCACGTGGTGCCGTGTCACACATGAAGCACCAATGCTCTGATATACTCCCCGCCCCCTTAGCGAATATATCAGAGCATCGCTGCTCTACCAGATTTGGGTGCACGTTAAAGAACCCCAGGTGGTTTAAATTTCCGGAGCCCTCCACTACGGCGTCTCTCATAATCATAGAGTGGTTTTGGGACGTTAAACTTCACATATCAATCAATATCAATCAATCGCTGCTCCACTACTGCGTGGGCGCCGGAACGTCGTATTGAAGGTGTTAGTAATGTTGAAGTATGCCGAAGAGCTATTTTATTTTATTCTATCGTGGTATGAGCGCAGCTTAGTCACATTTTTTTGTACAATTGACTGGTTTAAAATTGTTTTTGCTTGTACGGATATACGCCCTGTTTGTGCTTGCGAACTAGCAGTGAAATTTGTGCGTTGGGTTGTCTGCAGTTGTAAGAAACACGATGTCAAGCTGCTGTTAAGCAGAAGACAAGGCACGTCAGCAACCGTTTTAAGAAGCAGCAGGGAGGCCTGCTGTTTGCTAATGCTGAAAAAAAGAACAGAGGAAGAGCTTCTGAAAGAAGTGAATATATATGCCCAGGGCTCAAAATACAAAAGCATTAGAAAGAATAAGCCTACTGGAAAATGCCCTTCACAGCAAAAATTTCCAAACAGGTTTATCATTTCTTCATAAGCTGTTGTAACGCACTGCTGCTAGGGTTGTATGCAGCAGCAAGTTGCCCTATTCTTATAGCGTGCAATTTTGCTGAAAAGCAGAATGCAATGTAAGCTCATGGGTGGCATGGATGCATGCATGTTTTTCTAATCACTTGAAAATGTGCTTTTACAACTTTCACAGTGTGGTGGGTATTAAAAAGAACACCACTTGGTCAAAATTTCTTGAGCCCTCCACTACGGCATCCCCTATATTCACACCATGGTTTTGAGACGTGACATGCAACGTATCATTACACTTTAATTGCATATCTCAACTGCATGCTATGTTTATCATATATTATATTTGACCATGCACACCTAGGATGCTACCGTGACAATTAAGGGTGCGATATACTTTATTTCTGCACACTCTACTTTTTCATTGCAGCAAAGAACCTTGTCCTTTGCGGGTGTTGCAGCCGCAAGCCTCAAAAACAGAAACGACTTGCACCTTTGCCACCACTATGTGCTTCCACGCTGGAACCACCACAGCGACTACGGACAGCCCTGAAGTAGCCCACTCAAGTGTGAAGGAGGCTGCACCGCTCATCAATTATGTGCCCACTGACAGAGAGCTTTCGTAAAACTCTAGTATGCTTTGTCTTGAAGATATATTGCTTTGCTTTAATGAGAAAATGTGCATTGACAAACTAATGTGTGCACATCATCTTTGACTTGTTTTATAGGTGCATCGCAGCAAAGGAATTGCCGTTCCCAAGAGGTTGTACAATCACCCAGTGGGCTTGAAAAGACAGACCCGTTTTGTTCGTGAGGCGGCCGTTACCACTTTTTATACAGCAGGCCAAGTCGGTAGAAGTGTTACTGGCGCAGCCTCCAATCGGTCTAAAGGGGAGGCGAAATCTCCCTAGGAGAAAGAAACATATGCTGTGTTTTCAGGTAGGTGAAATTTTGCAATCTGACCAAAGTTCATGGAAGTTGGTTGCTCCATTTTCGCACGTAATCAGCCGAGGTTTCACTGCCAACTTGTGTTATAATTACTTACTAAAGCTTCAAGTGTAGCTTTTGCCTACTGGAGCTGGGTAATTTTATGCAAGAATCCACAAACTAATTTTAAACAATATTAGAGAGGCAGACTGGTAGCACTCCTACTTATTTCCTTGTCATATTGACTCCTCTATTTAGAGTGCACATAATTATCGCTTAATAAGTGCCTGTAACTTGCTTTGTTTTTGATCATGCAGATTTCAACTATTTTTTTTAAGCACACCGTTCTGATTGGAGAGGTTGAGCAAATGAAGAAGCTCCTCAGTAAAGCTTTGGCAAACAAAATTAATGACTTTATGAAATCAAAAGATTAACCAAGGAATGGCACATCAAATAAAATATTTTGTTTGATTTCTGTGTTCATATTTGTGTCCTGCTTGCTCTGATGTAGCGGTGCACCTGCCAGTTGGCTAAGCACCGATTCGCTTGTGGGCCTATCAGAGTCGAATGCTACACTTATAGGCTGGCACACGAGTACTGGTACACTGATAGACTGGTACACTGATAGACTGATACACTGATAGACTGGTACACTGATAGACTGATACACTCATAGACTGATAAACCTATAGACTGATACGCTCATAGACTGATACAACTGTCAATAACCTGATAGCCTATCAGTTTTTCTATCAGAATTTTTGCTAGGCATATGTTATAAAGGGAATAAAAATGTCCAGCGTGGGCGCATCTATAAATTTTCTTCTGGTGTAGCGTGCGGGAAAAGGGGCCCAGTCTTCCTCCATCTATGTTTGGGCGCCTGTTTGTATGCGTACCCGTATATACATACACACAAGCTCTCTTCGGCCCCTTTGCCAATCAGCCCCTGGCTATGCCTCTGACATCCGGACAGCTAATTATAAGGAGCTTGTACGTCAAGAACGATTTCACTTACTGACAATGAAATATGATCACACAAAACATGTAATCACTTGTCCGCAGATTGTAATGTTTGATATTTGTGTCGCGTTCTAATGCGAAACTCAATCAATCAATCAAACGATCAATAAATGAATCAAGTAATCAATCAATCATGCCACAAATGCAGCTGTTCAGACAAATATCTGTCACAAACATTATTGTCAGCACTGTATGCAAAAAAATACATTGGAGAAAAAAGATGAGTGGAGGTGCTGGGTATCGATCCCAGTACCTCTCGCATGCTAAGCGAGCGCTCTACCATCTGAGCTACACCCCCGGTCGCTTGCACAAAATATTTCAGAGTGTTTGGCTGCTGTTCGGGCGTTGAATAGTTCCATAAGATGGGGAACAAGAAGAAACATTTTGTTTTAATTGGATGCAAATCTCAAGCCTGGCGTAGTTATCTTTGCCGTCAGAAGTTCTAGCATGCAACTTCAGCCTTCGTAAATTTCTTCTTTTTTTTTGCTTGCTGGACGGATTAGCGGATGTATTGATTGGTATACGTGATTTTTGACGCATTCTAACCTTTCAAAGTCTTGACTACATAGATAAGAAAGAAAACACAATAAAAAAATCAGGTTCCCCATACTGAAGAAACAAAATAGTCAGTGGAGGTGCTGGGTATCGATCCCAGTACCTCTCGCATGCTAAGCGAGCGCTCTACCATGTGAGCTACACCCCTTTTTTCTTCATTTATTTCATCTGAGCTACACCCTTGGACGCTTGCACGAAGTATCTCGGTGTGTTTGGCTGCTGTTCGGGCGTTGAACAGTTCCATAAGATGGGAACAAGAAGAAACACTTTGTCTTAATTGGATGCAAATCTAAAGTCTGGCGTAATTAACCCTGCCGTCAGAATTTTTATTATGCAACTGGTATTCTTCAGCTTTCTTAATTTTCTTTTTTTTTGCTTGCTGGACTGATTAGCGTATGTATTGATTGGTATACGTGATTTTGACGCACGATTACCTTTCAAAGTCTTGACTACATAGATAAGAAAGGGAACACAATAAAAAAACAGGCTCCCCATACTGAAGAAAAAAAAGTCAGTGGAGGTGCTGGGTATCGATCCCAGTACCTCTCGCATGCTAAGCGAGCGCTCTACCATCTGAGCTACACCCCCGGACGATGAGGCAACGTTTTCGATGAAAGAGTTGAATTCGATAAATGAGACCAAACTGGAGAGAGAGAGAGAGAGAGAGAGAGAGAGAGAGAGAGAGAGAGAGAAGCCCCTGCCTTCTTTCCCGCCCGCAATCCAGTTTCGAAGCCACGGAAGCAAGCGACCGGTTGCTCAACGTATCCGATGCAGTATTAAAAAAAAGAAGAAAAAAAAAGTGGCACAAACGCCGACGTGGAGGTTGTGCGAAACAGTGCTATTCGTCGTAGCTGCAGGAGTCCATAGATTCCAATCCATTAATTCATCCTTGTATAGGTACTGGCGACAAATGGAACTGCATTGATCAATTAACAGCAGCTCATACAAGAAAAGAAGAAGAAGAAAGAAAGAAAGAAAGAAAGAAAGAAAGAAAGAAAGAAAGAAAGAAAGAAAGAAAGAAAGAAAGAAAGAAAGAAAGAAAGAAAGAAAGAAAGAAAGAAAGAAAGAAAGTTGCGAGTTGGGCCAAAAACGCGAAATGTCGAATTTGAGAACAAATAGTTTCCTCGTTTGTAGACAAAGTAAAATATAGCAGTTTTGTGCAGCTTGCTTTTTCAAACTGGATGCGCTTAATTTACGTAAGTTAGTACGTGCACGTCATACGGCTCACAGTGCAGTTTGATAAGAATACTGCAAAATTTACGAACATTTTTATTCCTTTGTCTGTTGCACCACGACAACGATACGATATGTAGGATAACACTAAACATGCCACCGCTTTAACTGAAGAACGCAATGTGTTCGTCCCATGTATACCTTGGTATATGGCAATCCATTCCCAATCAATCAATTATACATACAATCAGCCAGTAAATCAATCAATCAATTTTTAAACAACCAGTTATCATCAATAATTCAATGAAGCCACAAGAACAGCAATTCAGATCATGCGAAATCTTTCACGGTGAGTCTTGTCGAAAAAAAAAAAGCGTCCCGTTGGAGGTGCTGGGTATCGGTCCCAGTACCTCTCGCATGCTAAGCGAGCGCTCTACCATCTGAGCTACACCCCCGGTCGCTTGCACAAAATATCTCAGAGTGTTTGGCTGCTGTTTGGGCGTTGAACAGTTCCATAAGATGGAGAACAAGAAGAAACCTTTCGTCGCAATTGGACGCAAATCCAGTGTATGGGTTAAATATCTCTGCCGTCAGTGTTTATGGTTCCCGACTGTTATCTTTTATGCTTAATTAATCTTTCTTTTATTTGCTACTGGTATTAATTTTTTTCTTTGTGGACTGAGTAATTGATTCATTCACAGAAACACCTCTACCTTCCCCATTTTTGACTACCTAGGCAAAAAAAGCGCAAAATAAAAAACACAGTTTCCTTGACTAGAAAAATAGAAATAAAACATCCTTGGAGGTACTGCGTATCGATCCCAGCACCTCTTGCATGCCAAGCGAGTGCTCTACCGTCTGAGCTACACCCCCGACGAAAAAGGCGATACTCAAATCGCTTTTTAAATAGCAAATGGAATCGAAAATGCTTGTTTCCTTGCTTGATCTTTTTTTGGTGGCTCTTATCCACTATGGAGGATTGGCCAGAAAGCTGGCGGTTAATGTGTGTCAATACCTCAGGATTATCCGGGCTATAAAAATATGATTCCTTTGTTTTGACTTGACGGGTTTATTTTGGCACAATGTGGAAAAAAAGTGAAAGAAAAGATTGATTGATTGATATGTGGGGTTTAACGTCGCAAAACCACCATATGATTATGAGAGACGCCGTAGTGGAGAGCTCCGGAAATTTCGACCACCTGGGGTTCTTTAACGTGCACCGAAATCTGAGCACACGGGCCTACAACATTTCCGCCTCCATCGGAAATGCAGCCGCCGCAGCCGGGATTTGAACCCGCGACCTGCGGGTCAGCAGCCGAGTACCTTAGCCACTAGCCCACCGCGGCGGGGCTGAAAGAAAAGAAATAAAATGATTTTTTTAATAACTGAGGTGTCATTACTATATGACATTTTTTTTGAAGGTTGATGTTACAAGCTGCCACTCTAGCGTCGCCAGCGCGAAGTCGGCGACGGGAATGACAGCAGGTTGGTTCGTTCCGTACGCAAGCAGAGACAGTGAAGAGATCAGAGACGTGAGAAAACAAAACAACTTTACTCTAGTGATATTGCAGCAACATGGGATCTAATACAACACTTCAATACAACTAACAAAATACATCGACACTTGATACAACTAAAGAAATATATAACAGAAACAATAAATCAGCTTACGAGAGAGAACTATTACAACCTACACAACTAACACAACAGAACTACAGAGGAGAAAGTTCGAAGATATAAACAGGTGAAGGCATACGTGTGATGACCGGCAGCGTTGTGTCCCCGACGATCGGATGCGAGAAGTCGAAGAGAGTTCTGGCACGACTGCGATGTCGGCGGTGTTGCAACGCTGGTGGCTCCGGGAGGCTAGTGCTTGCAGGTGACTTCGAGCAGGTTGAGCTAACTCGAGGCGAAGTCCCGATGTTTACGTTGCAGACGTTAATATCGCGTCACAGCTAGACGAACGGCTAAGTTAGGTGGCCAGCCGATACAGAGCCACACTAAAAACTTCTAGAAGAGATGCTTGTTGATCTGTTTCTACACCATCTTGGTCAGCGACTAGTCTGCCTAGCAGGGCAAAGTCCTGCGCTTAAATCCCCCTCGTGTCTCCTCGCTCTCTTCCTTGGGGACAAGAGACCTCTACCTGGGTCCAATCATGCGCGTTTAATTGAGGGGAAACTCCGCCCCAAAAATATTTTGACCCCACCCCTTTTTAATAGGGAGAGGGCCCGCAACTAGCGAGAGTGACAACCTGTCGAGTTGTTGTCATACGGCTTGGCCACCAGAGCGTTTCCCACGCTTTTCTCCGTGGGAACGGTCAACCACTTAGCTCTCAGCCGGGCGTCTTGAAGTCTAATCCTTGTACGGGGTATACCGCGGCCTTCTACGTCCTTGCAGACGTCGCCACGGTTATAAAAGGATTAACTGTCGGCGGCGACGTTCTAAGGAGAGCACCCCATTTTGCACTTATCGGTTCCCTTTCATGTGCCGCCGTTTCTCACGGTCAGTCGGGGAGTACGGCGCCCGTTAATTGCCGTGACGCGGTGTCGCCGAAAATAGCCGTCCGTGACAGTTGAATGTGCAGTGTAATAATGAAATACTAAATGTAAGATTGGTTAGTAAAATAGGGAGCTGATCAACGTTGAGAAACCCCCCCCCCCCCAAAAAAAAAACACGAACAAGTTGCATATCGATACTGATTTACGCAATCTCTAAAATGTAGACGCCGATCCTTTTATATATAGCTTTCGTAACACAGAGATGTTAAAACTGTGACGATGGTTATTGATCTTATCAGGTCTCAACGCAGGGGGACTGTACGGTAGAACAGTGCAAGGCTGGCAAAAACGACGCAGGCTTTCGAGAAATCACAACGAGGGCCTTTCTGCGCCCTCTTTCACAGGTGCATACCCGCAGGTGCATATGCTCCACTACAAATCTCGTAATGACCACATGTGGTGCATCACGAAAAAAAAAAATGGTTGAGACAAATCCCGTCTCTGTAGCTCCTTCGAAGAAGACGCTATTAATTGCAGCATCCAAGAAAATACAATAAATGCAACTTAACAGCAAACTCCGAAAATTTTATTCTGAGTGCAGCCGCGTGCCACGTGTTCTAAACTCAGACGAATGGAACGGCAAAGCTGTCATTTTTTTTTTTCTACGCAGTCCGTGTATTGATGTTCACATAGGCCTCCTTCTACACCTGTCTTCACCTTGAGTGTGTCGCATTGCCTCAAAGATCGGAGGCATTCCAAGCTTTCTGCACTCTCCAGGTCTTGAACTGCTTCCATGTTCCGCCCACCTTTGACCGAGCGACGACGAGTTGTGATGTCGTAATCGTGTGGCGTCACGACGCGATGTGTCCCGTATAGTGCATTCGGAATTACTTCACGATAGGGGAATAAAGTTTGGCAATCTGTGACGTCATTGCGCGATGACCTCCTACATCACTCGCACTGACGCCGATGCCAACGGTGAAGTTTCACGCTTTTTTTTTTTCTTGAGGCACGCTAAAGCTTTCGCCTTACTGCTTGAAATCGCAGGAACACGTCACGATATGGTTATGACAGACTCCGTGGCTGAGGGTGCCGGAAGTTTGGAGCAGCTGGGGTTTGCTGGCTCTGTAACAGAGACGGTGTTTTGAGATTGCATGTCGCCGTTCGTGGCGCTATGAGGGCAACCAATGGGAGAAGCGTCACTGCAACGCTACTACGTGCGCTGCGCTGTGATGCGGTAACGGCATTGCTTTGATCCACAGAGGAGTGCGAAGGACTGATTCTGACAGACGTATGATATTGGAGTGGGAAACACGTCTACGGCGTATCTCCGGGTGAGGGCGCTCGGAAGCACGTGTGACCCAAGCTGCGGTATTCATCCTGTATTGCCGCATAACGTCCCTTCTTCCCTAGACTAAGGTGGACCGTCGGCTCCCCTTGAGAAGCGCGCATTTGCACTACAGCGTTGAAATACATAAAGGAGGCGTTGGTCCGGTATTCGATCCCGTGACCTGCGGAATCGAATTTCAGCCGCGGCGGCTGCAATTTCGATGGAGAGAAAAATGTACATTAGAAGTTTGAGCTTGCGTACGCTATGCGAAGTGTACGTGTAGCTGTGAGTGAATGTATTAGCTCATATAGAACACTGCACAGTTCATGCACAGTTGATGCGGGCGGGCTTTAAAAGCTTTGCCGAGCTTTTTGCGGACAACTGGCCTCAGAGACAGACTTTAGTGTCTTATACTCTTTGATGTTGCCTTTCCTCTGCCGCTATTTTATGTAGTTTCTCTCTCTTCGCAACATTTCTTTTTATCACCTTCTATTCCCCTCACTCATTTCGCCAGCACAGGGTAGCTGGCCGGTCTAAGAACTGGCTAACCTCCCTGTCATTTTGCTTAAACTTTCCTCCTCCTCATGAGGGCGTAAGTATAGATCTCAAACGCAATCTTATCATCCACAGTGCCCCCTCAGGCCATCGCTGATATCAAAGAAACACATGCATACGCCCTGCAGTGTAAATGGCCACCCTTCTTGTCTGCGCGCTCTCTTTCTGTTTCTTTCCGCTAACCGCCTTCGGCTGATAACTCCCTCGGCTTTTGGTAGACTAGACAGTGCTTTGTATCGAGCACTCGCGCTTATGTATGCACTTATCGGAGCAAGGAGGAAACGATGGCCCCCTTCAAAAGAACAATGGAAGATGACGCCGGGCGGTTGAAACCGACGAGGGGCGGTTGCAGCGTCCACCTCGTTCTCGTCCTGCACGGAACATGTACACGCCAGTTTTATCGCGTACCGTGCATTCTCGTTCCGACCAATACACGTGGACGGATGATTGAACGCCTCAGTAGTTCGGTGGTAGAGCACCGGACGCGCTATTCGGAGGTCGTGGTTTCGGAACCCTGCCTGTGACAAGTTAATTTTTCGTCCACTTCTATTTCTTCTTATTTAGATTACAATCACTTCTAATAACGTCCCCACATTTCTTTTTGCACGATTATCTGTTATTTCTCGTGAATACTGTGTCAAAAAAAAAAAAAAACGCGCTTGTAAAATTACATTTTTCTTTTTGCGGAGTGCCACATGAGGGCAACCTCACCGTCTTCTTATAATAAACTATCTGATTCATTGCGAGCACAGAGTTAGTGAGAGTCTTCTGTCTTTTTTTCTTGCCTCCTTTATCCCCTTTTCCCAGTGCAGGATAGCAAACCGGACTTGCGTCTCATTAACCTCTTTGCCTTCCCTTGCATCTCTCTCTGTACCTCACTCCGTCTTGTGGTTTTAACAAAAACAGATCTTGCATCATTCATTAATTCAAATCCACCACGGCAGTCTAGTGGTCAATGTTCTCGACTGCTGACCCAAAGGTCGCGAGATCTAATCCCGACCACGGAGACCGCATTTTCGAAGGAGGTCAAAATGCTTGAGAACGGTTGCGTACATTTGTTTGCATGCAGAAAAACCCCAGGAATCATTGTATTATAGATTATTTCATCAGTTAATTCGTTGAATAGCGAGTTTGATTGTTAGCGCTTCGTAATATCTATCGTGTTACGCTTGGGAGCTTTCATCTTCATTTTCTAGAACTAGTATATCAGCACATACCATTCATTCATTTATCAGGTTGTTCGTTAGATAGCTATGGTGATCGTTGAAGCCTCGTAATATTTGTCGTGTTACCCGTCGTGTTACTCTAACAAACCTTCATTTACATTTTCAGCTGTCGATGCACCCCACCCCAGCCCTCTCTTCTCGTAAACACTAAAGCTTGTTAGCTCAACAGTGGCCTTGGTATGTTGCAGAATAATCTGACAAACACACCACCAACGTTCTTCTCTTACGGTCAGCTGATACGAACGTACACACGTTCGTGCGTCCGAGAAATAGATAAAAAAAAAGCACGCACCTTTTGTCTACCGAGTACAATCCAATCTCGAAACCAAGCATTCTTCGTCGAAAAACGTTCAATGAGCGCTCATATATTTCACGCCGATAAGGTGGTAAACCGAGATCTCGAGGGTGGAGGGGGTCTTTTCAGGTGCTACCGTGCTGCGAGCGCGCGACGGGATTTCTTATCAGTAAACCTCGCCCAGAGGCGATAAGGAGGTCCCCTGTACCAACGCCAGCCGCATCCCCGTGTACTCGCAGGTCGTTGGGCGTTCTGGGGGGCGTCGCGCGCGTTTAATCGAGTGCTTCAGTCGTGGCATCGTTTAGACCTCGCGTGGGGATTTACTCGAATTCCGGCCGGCGATTGTAACGCGATCAGTTCATTTTACAACAGACCGGGTGCCCGCGACCTGAG
The DNA here is from genome assembly GCF_013339725.1 of Rhipicephalus microplus. Taxonomy (NCBI): domain Eukaryota; kingdom Metazoa; phylum Arthropoda; class Arachnida; order Ixodida; family Ixodidae; genus Rhipicephalus; species Rhipicephalus microplus. Next base: position 112,296,538 of record NC_051167.1, on the reverse strand, counting down.
GTGAGTACGTGAAATTTTCTGTGCGAAGTTTTCTTCGTGACCCAAAATGCCTTAGAAAGTTGAGGAATGTTTTATGAAAGTAAGAGATTAACTGTGGATTGAAAGTTGGAGATGCTCGGGTTATATTCGGTTCACCACACAGGTACTGAAATGATTGGGAATCTTCCTTCAATGTAGCCAGGTGCTGGGTTTGATACCCATGTGGTAGCCGGTGGCCCACTGGTTTGTCAAAGGTTAGAGGAGAGCTCACAGACCCAGTGCACGGCAGTATGTATGTAACGATCTCACCGGTTGCTCACCGGTAAAATAGATGAAAGTGGGTTTCGAGGTGGTGCTATGGCAGTACGATGCTTTAAAAGCTTGAAGAGTGGAAGGGGAGGGGCGGTATCAACCTCAACCTGTGGGAAATACCTAATTATCCAAATTTTTTGGTAATTGTTTCAAATTCGTGGGTATCCATGACCACAAAAAATTATCTCCCCAGAAACAGCATGGGAAGTATTACAATAAAAAATAACCTGTTTAGGGGCATACGCCAAGTCATGGTAAATAATAAGACCTTCATAGTGGTACAAATACCAACCGATTGACCTGAACCTGACATCTGACGTGCTCCCCGGCGTTCAAGAAGGTGAAGTGGTGCTTCACTTGGGAGCCAGAAATATTTCAGCCGGAAAACTGATCACTGCGAGCAACACGACGGATTGGCAGAGTCGAGTGTTGATATTTCCACGAAAGTCTTCGCGATCGGCGAGGACCACGTCAAATAGGGTAACAAGACCGCAGCAAAGAACTGGAATGAAAAGAAAATGGCATATGTAGGCACTGAAGCCCGATACGCTTTCCTGGGCCTCACAGTTCCAAGTGTAGCGGTAATGCACCATGCCCGATCTGGGCGCACCTCCCCTTTCTGCCACACGGCGAAAGGTAATCCTTTGTTTCATACGTATTCCCTATCATTTATCCCAATTCATTTCATCCTAGTTAACATTGTAATCGCTTTCATACTGTGTCGTTTTTGATGTATGTTTGTAATGCAGAATGCTACAAATAAATTTCTTGTTAACTTTTCGTGGAATGATTGTTTGCACAAAACTTGTCAACTGCAGGCGGCGTGGTATCTGGTCGAGATGATCATCGAGCTAGTTACGCAGATTTTTTTTTTGTCTTCGCCGTATATTTGATAAAGAACTGAAGAAATATGCCGCTTATTGGAGTTTACGTCTATTATAACTACGACATGATTACGAGAGACGCCGCAGTAAATGGCTACCAAAGCTTCGCTTTTCACCTTCATCAAAACACTGCCGTCGCGGCCGGAGTTCGACCCCGAGACCTTCCGGTCAGCAGTCATGCGTCATAGCCACTACAGCGCCGCCGCAGTTGCAAATAAAGAAACTTGTCACTTTAGCAAGACAAGATTTGCAACGCAGACGAATACAAGTTCTCTTGTTGAATCACTGCTGCCCTTTGATTGACGGGTCGCACCACCTTTTAAACTATATCCTTGTCATAGAGTCATCAGCATTCCTTCATAAACTACATCAATTGGTAGGACATCGGACGCGTTATTTAAAAGTTGCAGGCTCTTTAGCAGCCAGCGGAAAGTTGATTTTCTTGTCCGCTTTACTTTCCAGACAATTGTATCACAATTACCACAATAAACTTAAAAGGCTTCAAAAGCGTCCGCTATACATTCCTTTTCTTCACTGTAAGTTCGTTTTTTGGTAAGCTCATAACTACAAACGCACAACTATATGGATTTAGACGACCAATAAAATTACTTTTCCGGAATTTCGCACAATCCACAATTTTATCTCAAACGCGGGACATATTTCTGATGCCTCGTTGTATTTCGTCAAAGTGTGTAGTACAATGGATTAACCTTTGCGTTTCAAGTTTATATACCCGGTCAAGCACATAATCAAGAGTTCAACGGACACGAGGCGAAAATGATTGAGGTCCGTGTGCTCAAATTTAGGTGCACGTTAAAGAATTCCAGGTGGTAGAATTACTCAGAGCCAGGCCTCCACTATGGCTTCTCTCATAATCACATGGTGGTCTTGGGACGTTAAACCCCTGCCCCGCACCAAAACACTATTAGGAGTTCAACAGAAACCCACCTAAAGAACACTGTGAGAATAAGGTGGACATTCCTGAAGAAGTAGAAGCTAAAACTAGCTAAAAAAATCACAGCATATGCACAAAGTGAATGATGATGAGCTGGGCGAAGCGTCCGTCAGTCCATCCGTCCTTGTGTCTATCCGTCCATTCGTGCATGCGTCCGATCGCGTTCGAGAATGCACATGGCGCGCGGGTAACACCAACGAGACGCCAGCCAAAAAAGCCGAGCGCAAGCGTCTTCAACGTGTCCGCCGCTCTGCTTCGTCCGTGCCCCACCAACGATCCGCCACGTACGGCGACTATTCAGGAGACTGAGAGAGGCACTCGTTCTCCGCGTACCCAGGCTTAGCCCGCGCAGCAGCCAATCGGAGAGTATCGGTGCAGCGCCATCTAGAATATCCTCACTCAACTGCAGTTTGTACGTACTTCTACGAGAGAGCGCCACCTATTATACCGTTCGAAAGATACTGTCTTCTTTTCTTTCTCGTCTCTTCTTCTCTCGGTCACGCGTGACGCATAACAAGGTTAGACTAAGAGGAGCTTCGCCCCCAAAAAATTTTGAGTTTCACAGCAAGGGCGCAGCTTGGAAGGTGATACCGACAAATCGGAATTTCATACGAAGTAAACGTTGAAGCTAACTCTTGCATCCCATCTCACAAAACTCAACAAAACGCCGGTTTAAGGGAATATGGCTGCTCCAGGGAACGAGGCAGTCCGCCGCAGTGGTTACCGTGCTTCCGAAGGTCCTAGTTTCGCTCCCGGTCAAGAGGATCGCGTTTCGATGGAAACGAAGTGCTTGAGGCCCGCGTGTTGTGTGAGGTCGGTGAACGTTTTATACCCTTGTCTCAGGTGGACACTCAAGTGCACTTCGAGCGAACACACTTAGCCGCGAGTGTCATTTGCGTGCTGTCGCACGAGCAAGTTTAGTGTCACTCGCTACAAGGTACACTTTCCGGCAAGTGCGTTCTCCAACCTCACTTCGCTGCGACGAAGTGTGTATTTGTAGCCTCAGTACCAGTGGCTTAATTGCACAGAACTTTGTGATATGAAGTAGCCGAGGCAATAGGCACCTCAACCTCTCCACAGCAAAACAGTTAAAACAGAACAGAACAGAATAGAACAGGTTGTTGTCTAAAGCGACACTCATACGATTGATAAACTATTGTTTCCGTTATAAGGGATACTGATATGTAATAAAACAAGTCATACATAAAAAAAATCCTTGCTGCTCTCACCCTCGGCCAGTTTGCGGCTACGTCCGCTAGGGGGACTCGACAGCACATGCTGTGCAATGGCTACGTCCGTCGCGTTGTTTACTTCCAGGCACACTTGCACATGTGTAGGCGTGTCGTTCTCTACTCGTTTAGGATGGCGTGTGCCACAGGTGCTATACTTCAACGAGGACGACGTGGTCCGACGATGAGACACGGGTGCAAATGTATAACAAATATATATTCCCCTACAAACAGACAATTACCACTGTCATCATTTCCATGGGACACTTTGCTTTCTCGTGTAGCAGCGAACCACTGAAATGACACCTTGTGAGCGTAAGTACACTCGCTCAAAGTGCTCTTTTAAGCTGCCACGCGTGACAGGGGTATTAGAGAATACCAGATGGTAGAAATTTCCTGCACCGTCCACTGTACTGCGCACCTGATAATCATGTTGTGGATTCTTCACGGTAAAACGTAGATATTTTTTTTTTAAGATGATAGTCTTTCTTGGGGATACTTGTACGTAAACAAGCCAAAAAACGTAACTTGTACATAAACAAACAAAAACACGAAAACAAGTAAAAACAGTGTATAAATCATACCAATGAGCACTAAAACCATAATTTGTCTTGAAGAATACGAATGTTAGAGGTTAAAGGAAAAAAAATAATGGATCGTGTTGAAAATAAATGTCCGGTTATTTGGAGTACGACGTACTCTACTATGCGAAAGCAATCAGCTGTGCTTAGAAAAAGTTGTTGACGATTTAAAGTACTTGGTACTCTACTATGGGAGAGCATGATGCCGGCCCGTGAGCCTCAGGCAGCGCGTATATCACGCCTCCATAGTGTTTGATCGCGACGCCAATTCAGCTCTCACTGGCAAGTTACAAAGAAATTTTGGGTCTGTCTGACGGTTGAAAGATTTACTTTAACTCTTTGTTCAACGCCCACCCATCTTGATCTTGCAGCTGCGTTCATGCTTGGGAACATTGTCGACCAAGAAGCAAATATTACGCTTATTTCAGGCGGACCATCAGTACGTAAGTGTTAGGCGATGTGTATCTTTTATTTAGAAAAGGCATAAATACGTCTTTTTAAAGACCGAAGGGATTATTACGCTGTGTAGATAATGCGACACTGTGAACAAAAAAAAAACGCGGGCATTTTCTACGTTTCGCTGGAAAATTTCGGGGCCTGGAGCGGTCTCCTACCAGTGGCTCTGTGTTCTAAAGAAACCCCAGATGGCTCCATACCTCCCGCAGCGCCTCCAGACAGAAGACTATCGTCTTTCGACGTCTTTTTTTTTTTAAATTAAGGATTGAAGTTGTTTCAGAGCTGCCAGTCCTCCAAGAGCGAACGTTCAGTGCAGAGTATAGTGAACTAAAATATGATCATATTCTAGTTCACTATAGTGCAAAGCAAGTTTAAGAACGGTCGACTAATGGCTCTCGATATAGCACGCGTGCCAGCGCTCGCGAGTGCGTCTTTTTAAGCATAGTTCAAGGCCAAACCTCATAAGCTCGAAAATGCACGCGACAGCGACAAGCGACGCGACGTAGATCGGCTTCGCGCGATCAGTCGCTAGCGCAGGCAAACCTCATTCACGCGACGGCTTCGGCGAGTGAATTCCACTGTTGCTGGCATGAGGCCGTCTACTCGCACCAAAAAAACCGCGTAGCGAGCGGTATGCAATTTAAAAATAAGATATATTGTTCTGTAATGAAACGAAAAGTGTTTATTATTGCCTTGCAGCACTTTTTATATGCACATGCGTAATAAACATTGCGTTATTTCTTGTTGCGCATACGTGACTCGGGCAGGGTCACGTGCACCTATGTAGTCCTTGTCTTTTCCGGTTTTTCGCCATTGGCTGCTTGAGCCCAGCACTTCCGGGCGATGAGCGACGGTTTCCAAATCTGGAGAACCGAGCGATCGCGCGAAAACGAGCACGCGACACGTCGCGCGAACGCCATGTTTCGTCGCTCATAGCGTCGCTCGTCGCTTGGTTTGGTTTGGAAAAACTTTATTGACAAGTCCGAAGGCGTGCGCCCTAGCACACGGCGGGCCGCTCCCACGATGGGACAGTAAGGCCGAGCCCTAGCGCCGCATCGTGGGCCCTCTGGACAGCCCAAAGTTGCGATGTTATGTCTGGACTCCGGAGAGCGGAGTCCCACTTTCTGGACGATGCTGTATCGGTGCCACGTACCGAAGGGCACTCCCAGAGCATGTGGTGTAAGGTGGCTAAACCGCCACATTTTGTACACGAGTTGGTTAAATAAACATCAGGATAAAGCTTGTGAAGAAAGGCAGGGTTAGGGTACGTTTCTGTTTGAAGTAATCGCAATGTAAGCGCCTGCGCTCTATTTAGCTTCGCATGTGGAGGTGGAAAGATTCTCCTATCCATAGCGAAATGTTGGGTTATTTCATTATATGTAGTTGGCGGATCCCTGTTTACGAAATCTCCAGTTCGACCCAAAGGTCCTCCATGGCCGCGGACAGCTAACCCTCGCGCCCTGGAGTGGGCCAACTCATTGAGATTTATGATCCCTCCGTCCATGTTTCCCATATGAGCTGGGAACCATGTAATGGTATGGGTTGTAAGCAACTTATCACCGAGTATGTTTTTGGCCTCTTTGCATACAGCTCCAACACTGAAGGCACGAATGGCAGCTCTAGAATCGCTAAATATGTGTTCATTACGCTGATCTAAAGAGCCAAGGCGATGGCAACCTGCTCAGCTGCATTGGCAGTTCTGGCGCATACCGACGCCGCATTAATTGTAATGCCTTTGTGGTTGATTGCCACTACCGTGAATCGGTCTCTCTGGCCATCATATTGCGCCGCGTCCACGAAACAGGCCCCCCCGTCAAGATCCGCAACTTGGCGAAGAAGGGCCCGAGCGCGCGCTCTCCTCCTTCCAACATTACGTTGGGGATGCATGTTCCGCGGGGCAGGCGAGACAATGATGTTTTCCTTCTGATCCCTCGTCAACCCTTGGTACAGAGCCTCAATCTGAGCTGGTGGAATACCCATTTCTGCGAGAATCATCCTCCCCGCTTTTGAGCCAGACAGCCTAATTACCTGTGTTCTTTCTTGTGCTTCCGCAATTTCCTCCAATGTATTATGAATTCCCAACTGCAGGAGACGATTGGTGTGGGTGTAGTTGGGGAGCCCAAGGGCATTCTTTACAGCTCTCCTGATCATTGCATTAAGCTTGTCCCTTTCCATTCTCTTCCAGACATGCATTGCCGCCACATATGCAAAATGACACAGCAGAAAAGCATGTATAAGCCTGACCAAGTTGTCCTCTGATAGTCCTGTCCTTCGGTTAGCCACCCGTCTTATGAGCCTAATAACACTGTCTGTCTTTTTTTCCAACCTTTTAATCGTGATGGTGTTGGTGCCCGTTGCTTCTAGCGTCATACCTAAGATCCGAATGGAAGCGACTTTGGGGATTGATCGTCCACTTTTGGTACGTAAGTGGATGTCATTTTCTAGGGGCGGCACCCAGCCTCGCGGTCGACGGCCCCTCCTGACCGGTTTATAGAGGAGAAGCTCAGACTTTTCCGGAGAGCAAGAAAGGCCTGTGTCTTCCAGAAAACTCTCGGTAGTGTCGATGGCCTCTTGCAGGGCCGCCTCTACAGTGCCATCACTTCCTCCTCTACACCAAATGGTGATATCATCGGCATAAATTGTATGACCAACATCTGAAATTCTAGAAAGCTGCCTCGAGAGACCAGCCATGACGATGTTAAAAAGTAAGGGTGATAGAACAGATCCCTGCGGGGTGCCCCTATTTCCCAGCGCTTGCACATCCGATTCTAGATCTCCAACTTTAAGTATGGCCTTTCGACCACACAGGAAGGATCTGACAAACGCATGAAATGAGGAACCTAGGTTGAGACTTGAGATCGCATCTAAAATAGAATCATGGCGGACATTATCAAACGCTTTTTTTATATCCAAGCCTAGGATCGCCCTGGTGTCTCTGGTATGATTATCTAAAATTTGACACTTAATGATTTTCATAGCATCCTGCGTACAGAGGCCTGGCCTAAAGCCAATAAGGTAGTGAGGGAAGAGATCATTGTGCTCTATGTAGTCCGCGATTCGGTTCTGGACAACGTGTTCCACCACCTTTCCCACGCATGACGTGAGAGAGATGGGGCGCAGATTGTCCAAACTTGGTGCTTTACCGGGCTTGGGAATGAGGATCACCTTGGCCAACTTCCATTGTTCCGGGATGTCACCTCCCTTCCAAATCCTATTAATCTCATCAGTAAGAAATTCAACAGAGTCATCTTCCAAATTCCGAAGCGCTTTGTTGGTGACCCTATCTGGACCCGGCGCCGATCGGCCATTGAGTTCGTGCAGGGCACGTCGCACATCGCTGATGGTGAAGGGTTCATCCAAATGGGCACAAGGTGTTCCCATATACCCCGGATAGGCTTGCATGGAATCAACTGCTAGCGGTAGATACTTCTCAGCAAGCTGCCCCAATAGCTCCGCGCCCGAGGAGGATTTTTGAGCAAGATGAAGTATTCTAGCAAGGACCCCCCTCTGATTAGATTTAGTGCCCGACTCGTCAAGCAAGTGTTTTAAAAGATTCCATTTACCTCTGGTTCGCATTTGTCCATCGACTGAATTACAAATTTCATCCCACTGCTGCCTCGACAAGTTTTTGCAATGTTCTTCAATTTGTGTATTTAACTCTGCTATCTTTTTCCGAAGCCTACGATTAAGTCTCTGACCCTTCCATCTGGCCAATAGCGACTGCTTTGCCTCCAGTAAATGCGCAAGCCGACTGTCCATTTTGTTTGTCTGTACCTCTGTCTCAATGGTTTTGGTAACCGCTCTAACGTCCTGCAGCAGCATCTCTGTCCATTGCCCCAGAGAGTCCGGGATTTCCCCCTGTTCCGCTCGAGCGCTGCGTGACTCCCGAAATTTATCCCAATCCACGTAAGTAAACTTTCTTTTAGATTTTGCCTCCATCTGTAATTTAGTAACTGTAATATAATGATCACTTCCTAAATCCGTCAGAAGATTTTCCCAACCTACCGAGCCAGCATTTTTCACGAAAGCTAGGTCCGGGGTGGAGTCCCTGGTGGTGGATGTGCCGCGCCTAGTAGGAAACATCGGGTCCGTAATTAACGAGAGATCCGCATCTCCCGTCTCCTGCCACAAGCTCCTGCCTTTAGCTGAATCATACGGGTAGTTCCACGCCCGGAAAGGCGAGTTAAAATCCCCCGCCACAACCAGAGGAGAGAGCCCAGCCAATCTGGTTGCCTTAGCTATGATCGTCCTAAAACGCTGCCTATGATCACTAGGGCTACTATATATGTTCAGTATAAAAATGCTGGAAAGGTTGGAAGAACTCGGAATGACCTCAACTAAGGAGAGCTCCGTTTTATTAGGTCTTACCCCTAGATCATGTGTCACAAAGGTGAACTTGTTGCTGACTAACGTGGCAATCCCTCTGCCTTCCCCTTTAACTGCATGTGCCTTGTACCCCGGGAGGGTTACACTATCAGACAGCGTCTCCTGCAGTAGGATCACTTGCGGCTTCTCGCTGTGAGAGCGGACAAATTGCTGCAGGGTGCCCCTTTTGCTAAGGATCCCCCTGCAGTTCCATTGCCATATACGAAATTCAGCGTGCGAGGCCATCTTGATCATTGGAGGTGCTCCCTGACCCTGCCGTCAGGTTCTGTACAGAAGCAACTGTACTATTCGAACTGGGGATACTCATGGGAATGGGCGCCGATAAAGGCGTTCCCTCTGGAAAGAAATCCGGGTGAATCCGAGCTGCTCCCCTGATATTGGGGCTCTGCACCATAAGGCCGGCGTTCTGTAATTGATTCTCCACACATTGAATTCTGGCATGTTGAATATCTATTTTCTGATCCATAACTGTGAGACGTTGATCGACCGCCGAGAAACGCTCATTAAGTTTGTGAATCTCAAGGCAAATTGAATTTAGAGTCTCCTTAATTTCAGATTTAGCTCTAGCCTGCACATTCTCGGCTGAAGTCGCAGCCTTACGCTTGGCTGGGTTACCCGAGGGGCCCGCTTCCACGACCATGGGAACCTCCATGGGTTGAGGAGAGGGAGAACCTACACACGGAGAAGCAGATGCCAGAGTAGCTTGAGATGTACTGACACGTCTAAGCTCAGCCATTTCGGCTCTCAGCGACTCAATAATGCTGCGCATTTCGGCATTCTCCTTCCTAAGCTGATTTAGCTCCGCTAGACCATGCTCTGGCGCAGTGCCTCCCGTTACCTTTTCATCTCTTCCGCTGCGCACCCGGTCAGCCCAGGAGCCACCCTGCATCTCCGGTTGGGGTGGGCTTTGGAAACGGACTGTGCCATGCGGGTCCCTGGACTGGCTCCTCGAGTGCGATGGGCCTCTGGATTGGGACCGACGACGATCTCTGGACCGGGACTTGGCTCGGCCTTTAGACGAAGTTCCCTTTCGCTGGCCTTGGGAGCGACTTCTGGACCGAGATCTGGATCTGGACCGACTGCTTGCCTGTTGCGATGAGTCACGGCTGTCCACCCCAGTTGCAGCAGAACGACTGTTTGAGCTGGAGTTGCGGTGTGCAGGCTGGCTCACACCCTCGTCGGCGTTAGCAGGTACCGTTTGCTGACTACGACGCTCTGATTCCGCACGGCGCTCTCTTCGCCGCCTTCGCACAATAAATGGAAGCTGAAACCTTTGCTGGCAACTTTTATCCGTCGTGGCGTGTGGGCCGCCACAGAATCCACAGGTCGGGGAACATTGATGGTTCTCATCAGGGTTGTTGATTCCGCACCTCTTGCACACAGCTTCGTCCGGTGTCGGACAGACGTCCGCCCTGTGCCCGAGTCTGCCACAGGCATAGCAGCAGTCATGCTGCCGATGGTAAAGCGAGCATCTGACCAGCGCTGTGCCGAAATAAATGAAGTTGGGAACTTTGTAGCCATCGAAGACAATAACCACCGTCTCAGTGTTCTTAATACGTCTGACTCCCAGAGCCGTGGGGTTTCTTTCAGTAAGGATGCTCCTCTCCAGCTCCGTCTGGCTCTCCGATGCGTCAATCTTACGGATGACCCCCTTGCAGGTCTCATGCGGGGCAGCCTCGTAAGTGTTGATGTCATACTTCTTCATTCCCAATGTAAGGCAGCTCATCCTGAGGTAAGAGTCAGCGTTCGCACGGGACGCCGTGCTAATAACTATGATATTTTGCGTTGCATTCGGGCAGACAATGTCCTGACTAATGAGCGTGGGTACAATTCCAGCCGCCTCTGCGATTGCCCGGCCAAGTCTAGCTGAGCCCGCCTTCTCAACATCCAAGCCACCCCTTGGACGGACGATAATCTTCCAGTGCTCGCTAGGCAGTCGAGGCATTCTCGATGATTTGATAACTTGATTCTTCAAGTGTAGAGCTTTTCTTGTAGCACTGAAATTGCCCCTGGCATTCTCGCCGCATGCCGTGGCACGCTCTGTAGCACTGGCGTTCGTGCGCCTCGAGCTTTTCTTCACCGCGGCGGAACGCCAGCCGTGTTCCTCTCCGAACTCTTCCGGAGGGAGTTCATCACCGTCCATAATAACAGCAGCACCGTCCAGCATATTGGCTCAGCAGGTGGAACGAAGGGCGCGTCCATGGAAGGGCGCGTCCTGCCCGGCAGACGCCAACTCGGCGTTTGGTAAGCACGCGAGGCGTAGTCGGTGGCGTAAAAGTCCGAAAAATGCTCAAAAATGAACCTACCGGTGAAAGTCCGCTACCGACGTGAACCTTGGCAGCTTATGAGTTGACTCGTAGCAAGATCTTGAGGCACAGCACACGAAAAACCACAAAAATCATTTGCTGAAGCGGGAGCCCAAAGACCCCGGACTGCTCCGTTCTGCGCCACCTGGCGTTCCTCCCTTTTGGGCAGTCACAGTCACCATTCGGCCCGCCGCAAGGCCCGTGCAAAAGCTCTCCACAAATCTCGCTCGTCGCTGTCGCGTGCATTTTCGCGCTTATGAGGTTTGGCCCTCACAGCTGCTGCTCGAGCGACGCTCGAGCAGCAACTCATTTTTTACTCGGTTCCACAGCATGCAATAAAACCGTATTCAATTTAATTTACCCTTGTAAACTAAAGCGATTTATTCATTTACGCGTTCTAAAGCAATACAGCAATTGTGAGAGATGCCTTCATATGACGGCTGCGAAATGATTTTGACCTATATACTGGGTTATTTTTCTAGCATGCCGCATAAGCGGGTAGAATTCGACAAGTTACGACTTTCTTGGCGTGTTCAAGTGCTTTTATCTCAAAGCATTTCAGCTAATTGCTCCACGTGCCCACATTTCTCGAATTGTGAAATGCTAACTATTTTTTCGAATTAAAGTTGTCCGCTCCGCCACGGTGGCCTGGTGGCTAAGGTACTCGGCTGCTGACCCGAAGGTCGCGGGATCGAATCCCGACTGCGGCGGCTGAGTTTCCGATGGAGGCGGTAATGTTGCTCGTTAAAGAACCCTTGGTGGTCAAAATTTCTGTAGCCCTCCACTACGGCGTCTCTCATAATCATATGGTGGTTTTTGGACGTTGAATCCCACATATCAATCAACTAAAGTTGATTGACACCAGCACGAGTGAGGCGTCTCTACAAAAAATTGGCAGATCCCGCGTACAGTGGGGATCGCTGATATGCGAAGCACAAATGAGAAAGGTTGATATGAGACTTGAAAATCAGCACAAAGTTACAAGGTAGGGGTAAAAATGATCCCGTACATGACTTCCACGTTATGCTTATCATCTTTGGATCTATCTATCTATCTATCTATCTATCTATCTATCTATCTATCTATCTATCTATCTATCTATCTATCTGTCTATCTATCTATCTATCTATCTATCTATCTATCTATCTATCTATCTATCTATCTATCTATCTATCTATCTATCTATCTATCTATCTATCTATCTATCTATCTATCTATCTATCTGTCTATCCGTCTGTCCGTCTGTCCGTGTCTGTCCGTCCGTCTGTCTGTCTGTCTGAATTTCTCAACCACTCGTATTCGCTGCAGGGTCATGAAGATCATGGGGCGCCTTGCGCAGGCGTTGTTGTTCGTTGCCGTCTGGCTTCCAAGCTCAGACGCCGCCTGTCAGCTACCAGTACCGAAAGGACTCATACGTAAGTGGCTAATTTATTAATCATCTCACGACAATATGTGACGAAGCATGCAATAGATATACGTTTGCATCCTACTCTAAAAGAATGTTGTCTGAAAACGTGCGTAATTCATTTATTTGCACCTATTTGCACTCCACCTACATTGCCGTAGGGCCTTACGTAGGGGAAATACACGTAGATAATTTCACAACATAGTTTGCAATAGATAACACAGATACAACAAATACCACAATACACAGGATACGTTATAGGAAAACATAGAATAATGGTGAACTACACAAATTATAACAAAGTCACGGTCATACTTATAAACACCTAAACGCTTTGAGACAAACAAAATTCTTATTGGCAGTGCTACTGTGGGCGTTGCTACAGGAAAGAAAAAAAAGATTCATTATCAGTTTCATTAACGATATTATCTGGTGGACGGTACCATTCCTGTATTGTTTTTACAAAAAAAAAACGAACTACGAAAAGAGTATACGTTTTGTAGAGGTATTCTAATATTTTCTGTGAGTGGTCTTGTTGGTTTGAGACATAAGTTGGTGTGATCGAATTATCCAAGGGGTAATGAAATTTTTATTGTAATAAATACTATGATGAAATTTAAGCCCCCTTTTTTGCCTCCTTGCCACCGCTGGCTCCCATTTCAATATTTGTTTCATTTCTGTGACGCTTGCTAATAAACTTGCTAACAAATCTGGCTGCTTGGTTTCGAACTTTTTCCAGTCTGTCGATCAAGTATTGCTGATGGGTGTACCTCGTTACCCAAGCATATTCTAGAATTAGATCTAGTATCTAGTTTACAGATACGGTTGGTGAATGATACACAGCAACATTTACGGACGTTTAGACTCATTTTGTATTTCTGACACCAAGCTGATATTCTTCACAAATAATTTTGCGAAATTTCAGCATCCTTGTGCAATTTATTCTATCTAAACACTACACAATCATCAGCGAATTCCTTTACGGGAGAGGTAATACCACCAACTACACTATTAATATAAATTGGAAAGAGCAAAAGTCCTGATACGCTCCCTTGTGGTACACCGAACTTAATGGTTACTGCGGTTGATTTTGGGCCGTTAAGTACTGCGATGTGCTGCCGACCGTTTAAGTAGTCCTTTATTCAAATAATAACTATAAGGTTAATGTTTGCAGAGAGCATCGCAAATTACCTCAAGTTGTGTGGGACATTCTTGAAAGCTTTACGGAAATCAAGGAACACTGCATCTACTTGAGCGCAACTGTCTAAGGAGTGTTCAATGTAATGTTGAAATTCAACTAGCTGAGTTATGCATAAACGTCCATTTCTGAAGCCATGTTGAGATGGTGTGAGGAAGTTGACTGACTCCAGGTATTTACCTGTTTACCCGGACGTGATGCACTCATCATGCTTTCCAATGCCATACATGCTTCCCAGAGTTGTGGCTGGGCGAAATACCGGAGAAGCATAAGGCAACCATGCTGGTGGTTGCTCCTCCACGAATTGACACAAACAAAACAGTTATGTCAGTTATATCAGTTAAATAGCTATGTAACTTTTACATTTACACTGGGTGTTCTTTCTACTGGCAATAGAGGTGTTTTATTGAAGAAAAAAAATAATGATAGTGAGGCACCAGTTGTCTTCGCACGCTAAGTCCACGTCGAGGCGGAAAGGCTGTGCCACAGTTAAAATGAAGTTGACGCGACTAATAAACAATATCTTGATAAGTATTTAATTATTGACTTGAGAGCTGTTTATGTAGTTTTAGTGCGTGCATATTTATGGCACGATTATATTTAGAAACCACGAAGAAATTGCACATAGGCCGAGGTGTTCGTCAATAATTGCGAGGGCGAAATCGAAACTGTTGGCGCAAGGCACGCGCGAATCGCTATACCGTTCTTTTACGTTAGACCAGAACTACACCCGTCACAAGCGAGTGACAAAATTTGGACGAAGGCGCACCGTGGCGGCTGTGTACTTTCGTGAAAAAGCTGCAAATTGTCTCACTTGTTGTCACGAATCACCTAACTTTTGCGCGTAATGTCCAGCACTTATCCGTTTTTTTTTTAGAACTGTGCGCCAAAAATACGGCAATATCACGAATATGTTTTTTTTTCTTTTTCCGGGAAGCGCGATACTACGGGGCGCCCAATGCGGCGATTATTCACGCTCACAGGTAAAATAGTTTTTCGCGCTTCTCGACAGTTTAAGAAAGAAACAGATAACAACCACCAATCGCACCCAGACAGTTCTATTGATGCTTTTTTTTTTTCAGATTGCGTTCTGACCAAGACTGTGCATCGACGCGCTTTCACACAAACTTCATCTCGTTCCTGTCGTGTGTCGTTCTGGTGGATTAGTCCCGCCAATGACATTTCGAGTGCGGGAAAGTAACTTCGCCTCGACATAAAGTTCACGTGTTAGAACGACGGTAGCCCGATTGTCTTACAGTTTTTATGACAAAAAAATTTTATTGTCTAATTAAACGCCCTGCCTACATGCTTGTGCGTGCGAGTGTGTGCGTGTACGCATAGGCACGGGGAGGGAGCAGGGGGTGGTAGACGTCCCTCCCCCCTCTCCTGGTCACCCAAGTCGAGTGCGCTATGCATGCCCAATAGACTGACGTAAAAGGGAGGGGGGTGATGCTTTCAACCTTCGCCCCCGCAGAAGGGGAACTGTGTTCACGCCTATGCGTGTTCGTAGGTTTGTGTGTGTGCGCGCGAAGAATCATCGCCCACTCACACCGTACAACTGGTTGACCAGTTCTTCAATAGCTCTGCAATCCAGCCATTGTATCGTGTAGCCGGATGCTTGAGGAATTCCCCGTAGATAAGCTCGTGGTACTTATCACTAGCACTGTTCCCGATATCTCGCAGGAAGTTTCATGGTAAATTAACAAAGATTCTCTAGAACACCCACGATTCGGGGAGGTCTTGGGAGTGTGTGATTATACTTGCGAACATGCGATTCACTTTTCTCTTGTTCACCTTTGCAGAGACACCCTACCCGGACGTCAGAAAAGCTTTCAATATGGGCTACAAACTGACCGCTGAAGCCAACGTCATGCCCGACGTGAGTGAAGAGACATTGTGTTCAAGTATCCGCGCGTAAACGAACTGCGGGGAGAGAGAAGTGTGAAGCGATTGAGCGAACAAGCGACCGCAAGTCTGAGGCAGTGGTTCATGTAGAAACGTATGGAGATATTATGAACGGTAAAACCAACAACAGTCTCAGCTATAACAATTTATTGAATGGCAGCCTAAACAACTGAGAACCATCCCCAGAAGTTCGTCTTTTCTATCTATCTATCTATCTATCTATCTATCTATCTATCTATCTATCTATCTATCTATCTATCTATCTATCTATCTATCTATCTATCTATCTATCTATCTATCTATCTATCTATCTATCTATCTATCTATCTATCTATCTATCTATCTATCTATCTATCTATCTATCTATCTATCTATCTATCTATCTATCTATCTATCTATCTATCTATCTATCTATCTATCTATCTATCTATCCATAACCGCATCAAGCTTCTATCTTCCACTGAAACTTCTGTACTGTTTGGTCATTCAAATCCATTCAGGTAAACCAGTGGTTTGTCCACGTTTCTTCATTACTTGTAATTGGCATATGCAACTGTTTATCTGTCTTCGCATTACTGTTCTGGTTCTTTGTCCCGCGTGTTCTCTTTTTAGTCACGATGTTTGACGCTGAGAATTTAATACGAGCTCTTTTTACGTTGCCACTAAATACTTTTTTTTCCTGCTCTTACGTTGCAGAAAATCACGTATCACGCGACGGAGTACTACGACGTGCCGAACAAGCAAGGGTTCATAGACACTTACCTCAATGGCGAGCAGTACAACGTTTACTACAACCACCGCACCAACGAGGCATTCTTCTACTCTGGTGCGTATTCCTCGATTCCTGCGCGAATGCTCCAGTCTTCATGAACCCGTGTGCGAAAGTGTCTTCACTACACATCCGTTAACACTTGGAATTATGGTATTTGCTCCTTTTAGGTAGCATAACCACGCATCTGTTTTCCAATGCTGCTAGCAATCATTCACTGCGGAGAAGCTGATGCACGTGGTTCTCCTGGAAAACATGGCCGTACCATCGAAACCGATCGCCGTCCACCTGTAAACTATCAAGTGACTGTCGGGTGCTCTTTAGTCCGTTAGCCACGAACCGGCGTTCTTATTTTCTTCAGCTCCATGTCCTTAAGCTTTGACACCAACGTTATTGCGTGGATTCGGCACCATTAAAAATTGGCAAATCCCACGTACAGTGGGAATCGATGATATGCGAAGCACGAATAAGGAAGGTTTATATGTCAGTTTAAAATCAGAACAACGTTACGAAGCGGAGGTAAATTATGCCGTACATAACTTTCATGTCATAATTATTATGTTTGGACGATTCATTTACCTTCATCATCTATTCACGCCACCTGATACCAAATTTGGTATATGCGGAGCTAGCGAAACGGCCGCGAGCGTGCTATGAGCGTAGCATGTAGTCATGTTTTACATGACACAAGTATAATGATTATCATGTTTGTATGTGTCATTTAACTTCGCCGTCTATTGACGTCATGCAATACCAATTTGGTATAATTGAAGCTAGAGGAACGACTGCGAGCGCATCATGAGCATGGCAAGTGGTCATGTTGTTACGTGACACGCATCTCATGATTATCATGTTTGTACCAGTCACATACCTTCGTCGTCCATTCACGCCCCGTAATACCAAACATGGAATATGTGACTTTATTGAGCGTGGCGTGTAGTCATGACTCATGATTTACATGATATGCATGTCCTGATTTTTACGTTAGGGTCTGTCGCCTGTGTTCGCCATGCAATCATGTTATAGCATACCAGTTTTGCAACATATGTGAACGAGACCACCGCAAGGGCAGCAAGACCATTACTTGTAAATCATGACATTCATGATATACATGTCATGATTTTCATGTTATGACTAGTCAAATATGCTCGTCATACAGTCATGTTATGCCATACCAAGTTTGGTGTCGATTCCATTATTCAAACGGCCAGGAGAGCTAAAAGTCGTAGGTGGCTAGATAGATAGATAGATAGATAGATAGATAGATAGATAGATAGATAGATAGATAGATAGATAGATAGATAGATAGATAGATAGATAGATAGATAGATAGATAGATAGATAGATAGATAGATAGATAGATAGATAGATAGATAGATAGATAGATAGATAGATAGATAGATAGATAGATAGATAGATAGATAGATAGATAGATAGATAGATAGATAGATAGATAGATAGATAGATAGATAGATAGATAGATAGATAGATAGATACGCTCAAAGTCGCTGAAGTTCGCTAATAAATGCTTCGCATTTAAAAAGAACATACTGAAATATTTGACTCGGTAGGCTTAGCGAGGCGCTTCTCAAATCTTGTAGTATACATATATTTTGGTTTTTCAGTTGTTGATTGTCCAACCTTTTCGATCGAAAAATACTGCTTATCAAATGACTACGTGATTCTGGCTATAACTACAGCAGCTAACAAACACTTTGAAGAGTATCTTTCGGTAGCGCCGGTAAAAACTCGGCCTGAATAATTTTAGTTGTCTGTCACCTTAAAAGTTTTATCTGCATTCTGCTTACACACCATCTCATGGTTCGTACTTTCACATGACGCAGACTCAAAATGCGAAACCGTGTCCCTCGACAACCGTCCCAAGGACTTCGAGAAGGTTGCACTCAGGTGGGCGGAGCCCGTGGCACCTACACATCTCGGAGCCGCCAGCCTCTTCATGCTCCTCTGGTGACGAAAAAAGCCAAAACGGTAAGGAATGAAAGCCAATATTGAAGTGTGGCCTCCGAGATGGCGCGCCGGCAAACCGTCCGAACGCGCAATCTCGGAGGCCATGGTTGAGCAAGTTGGGCTAGCTGGTGGTGTCGGCATATTCGACGTTTGCTACTCGAGGCTTCCATTGGCCTTGTTTCTTGAGCTGGGACACGAAAGACGGAAAGGTAAAGGAAGGACAGAGGGATTAACTGGAGATCATCAATTTGACAGCCTCTGTCTGGGAAAAGGTAAAGTGGGTGTGAAAGAATGGAAGAGGGCAGGGGCCTATGGCGACATTTGAGCGGAATTACAAATATAGCAGCGTCCGTGCGCTACACAACAACACTATCAATCAAGAATCAACCAATATGGTAAGGAACGATATCGGTATGTAGAGTTTAACGTCCCAAAACCAACATATGATTAGGTAAAGAAGGAATGTCTAACTATACTTTGCATACCTTTACGCAAGTGCCTATACCGCACCGTCTCCTCCCCTTCCACTTGCCCCAAAGGTGGCGAAAGTATTTTCATTAATGGCCCCTACATGGTCTCGTGGCTATGGCGCTCTATACTGCAAACCCGAAGGTCGCGGGATCGAATCCAGGCTGCGGCTGATTCTTTTTCAATAGAAGCGAGAATGTTTGAGGCCCGTCTATACTTCGATTTAGGGGCACTTAGCTAGATAGATGCGTAGATAGATAGAGATAGATAGATAGATAGCTAGATAGATAGATAGATAGAAGATAGATAGATAGATAGATAGATAGATAGATAGATAGATAGATAGATAGATAGATAGATAGATAGATAGATAGATAGATAGATAGCTAGATAGATAGATAGATAGATAGATAGATAGATAGATAGATAGATAGATACGCTCAAAGTCGCTGAAGTTCGCTAATAAATGCTTCGCATTTAAAAAGAACATACTGAAATATTTGACTCGGTAGGCTTAGCGAGGCGCTTCTCAAATCTTGTAGTATACATATATTTTGGTTTTTCAGTTGTTGATTGTCCAACCTTTTCGATCGAAAAATACTGCTTATCAAATGACTACGTGATTCTGGCTATAACTACAGCAGCTACAAACACTTTGAAGAGTAATCTTTCGGTAGCGCCGGTAAAAACTCGGCTGAATAATTTTAGTTGTCTGTCACCTTAAAAGTTTTATCTGCATTCTGCTTACCAACACCATCTCATTGGTTCGTACTTTCACAATGACGCAGACTCAAAATGCGAAACCGTGTCCCTCGACAACCTTCCCAAGGACTTCGAGAAGGTTGCACTCAGGTGGGCGGATGCCCGTGGCACCTACACCATCATCGGAGCCTCCACGCTCTTCATGGCTCCTCTGGTGACGAAAAAAGCCAAAACGGTAAGGAATGAAAGCCAATATTGAATTGTGGCCTCCGAGATGGCGCGCCGGCAAACCGTCCGAACGCGCAATCTCGGAGGCCATGGTTGAGCAAGTTGGGCTAGCTTGGTGGTGTCGGCATATTCGACGTTTGCTAACTCGAGGCTTCCATTGGCCGTGTTCTTTGAGCTGGGACACAGAAAGACGGAAAGGTAAAGGAAGGACAGAGGGATTAACTGGAGATCATCAATTTGACAGCCTCTGTCTGGGAAAAGGTAAAGTGGGTGTGAAAGAATGGAAGAGGGCAGGGGCCTATGGCGACATTTGAGCGGAATTACAAATATAGCAGCGTCCGTGCGCTACACAACAACACTATCAATCAAGAATCAACCAATATGGTAAGGAACGATATCGGTATGTAGAGTTTAACGTCCCAAAACCAACATATGATTAGGTAAAGAAGGAATGTCTAACTATACTTTGCATACCTTTACGCAAGTGCCTATACCGCACCGTCTCCTCCCCTTCCACTTGCCCCAAAGGTGGCGAAAGTATTTTCATTAATAGCCCCTACGTGGTCTAGTGGCTATGGCGCTCTATACTGCAAACTCGAAGGTCGCGGGATCGAATCCAGGCTGCGGCTAATTCTTTTTCAATAGAAGCGAGAATGTTTGAGGCCCGTCTATACTTCGATTTAGGGGCACTTAAGAACACCAGGTTTTCGATATTTCCGAATCCCTCCACTAAATGACCTCACATAATCTTAACGTGCTTTTGGGGCGTTAAACCCAAGATATTATTGTTTTCTTTAATTGGAGTAGGAAGGCGTGAGAGAAACTTACGATAACTGAGTGAGCTTGTTTGAGGGGGGAGGCAAGGGGAGGCAGGGGAAAATCTCGGAGGGTTCGGCGGCCGCCCCACCCTAACGCAATGTTTGAATCAACAGCTACTAGGAGAGAAGGCAGTTCGATATGTCCCAGTTTGTGAGAAACACTCGGCCCGCACGTTTCAGCTTTACCGAGAGAGAGAGAGAGAGAATAAGAGGAACGGTGGGGAGGTTAGCCTGGGCTGAGCCCGGTAGGCTACCCTGCACTGGAAAAGGGCGAGGGAGAAGGACAGTTATGGAGGAGGAGAGAAAAACCACTCATTGAGCCGACGCGTAACAGTTCCACGTTTGAATTCCCAAGTGATGATTCAGACTGGTGTCCTTGAGAAAACGTCTCAGCGCTTTCGTTGGCTTTCGATGGGCTGGTTGCGCAGCTGTAGAGAGTGCTTGGTGGGTAATTTTTTTTTTAAATAATTTTCGTCAACAGGCGTTCCAAGGCACGAATTTCACCGTACGAGGGATGCCGGCTCTGAAGTGGTCGGTCTGCTTGAGTGATGACGACACGCCCATCGACGTGTACTTCTCCGGTAAGCATTATTTAAACGCGGCCTCCGAGATGGCGGGCGCGCGGCGTGCGTCCACCATCTCGGATGCCACAGTTCAACTGCCGGCGTTCGACTGCACTTTTACAGCTTGGCGTGAAGCCTTCCATAAGTCGTGAGATAGGGTTTAAAAAGCAGCTCGCGGTACAGAAAGACAAGAGAAAATTCTGTAAAACACTTAAATAAAGCAAACTCTTGTGGTGTGAAATTGGCCATAAAAACTATCACATAAAACGTAATCTAACTTGCTCGTAGTTCGTTAACCAACTAGCCCGTTTCGTTATCCTTATTCAGTATCTTACTACGTCGAAAACCTTTTGTACGGTACGTGTGCTGACTTGGCGTTCAATAATCCACCTGTGTTATCATACGTGATTGCCATTTGCATCTTGAGCTTAGTTCAACTCGCCTAATTGTTATGTCTATTATATAAAACTACTATCGAGACTAAATATAAGCTAACGTACCAATATCCAATAAATTTTTGTGGTATGACGTCATGCGTCTAATTTTGTTCAGGTCAGATGCCTACCGTATGTGACCGAGGCCGGAAGGAAATTAAAATGGTAACGCTAACGAAAATTAATCAATGACAAAAATTCTAACGTATGTTCAGCAAGGTCACGTCATTTCATGCATGCTAACTTCCCTGTTTATTTTTTTACAGCTCTTCTTTAGAGTGAGCGAATGAAAAGAAATGTACTTGGTGCAACTTAGCTGAAACGCCCTTTATACTTCACTATAAACTTTGTAAGCATATTGCTGTCTCATATTATTAGCTAGAATAGTCACGTGTTTGTTGACATTTCGTTCCCCCGTTTCCGTAACGTGTCAATTACTGCAGTTTTTATTGACTCACACGTGACATTTATTACGATTGCTTGCAACACTAAAGCTTCCCTGTATATCACAATTCCATTTATTATCTCCATGAATTCTGATGCGCGCCATTGCTACGTTGACATATTGTATTAATCGCTACATTGTTGAACCAGTAATGGGAGTTCAACAGATTTGTAACTCCGGGAGCTCCTTTTGCACTAATGATGAATAAAGATAAAAATGGTACAAAGGAAAGGAGGTGAATGTTGAAGTTAGCGCTCAGGGAGAGGGCTGCTCATTCGCTTGACCTCTTACCTTCTTATTATGCGCTGCTGTTCGCATTGCGCATTGTTCCTACCAATGAATAGATCAACCAGATGCAAAATTTTAATAGTTATTTAGAGTACTTCGTGTAACTGTATTACGACACCACCAAACTTAATTAGCATTACTCAATTAATGTTACGTCACGTAGCTTTATACTAATAAAAGCTTATGTAGCGCTAACGCATCGTTGCGGTTTCAGATCCCAAGCACAGTCCTTACGGCTCCGTGGTTCCAGTACCTCTGAGAATCGTCCAGGAGAAGGAGGTCTCCGATATCATGATGATGCAGGATTACGTCACGGACACTGACGATGTGTTTAAGGTGACTTAGACTTTTCCCTTCTTTAGGCTATGCACTGGTTGAAAAACAAATTTTGTTAGTGTTGCCGTCCAAAAAGCTAAACACCACGATAACTTTTCTTGTTGATTGATTGATTTGTGGGGTTTAACGTCCCAAAACCACCATTTGATTATGAGAGACGCTGTAGTGAAGGGCTCCGTAAATTTCGACCACCTGGGGTTCTTTAACGTGCACCCAAATCTGAGTACACGGGCCTACAACATTTCCGCCTCCATCGGAAATGCAGCCGCCACAGCCGGGATTTGATCCCGCGACCTGCGGGTCAGCAGCAGAGTCTCTAGACCACTAGACCACCGAGACTTAGCCACTAGACCACCGTGGCGGGGCTTTTCTTGTTGATTGACAGCAGATCAGGTGATTATAACGCATAATGGTGACACCGGCTATCTACTCGGCTCTTGAATAGAGCGGACGTACAGGAATAAGTTTTCATGTGACATGAACACACACACAAACACACACACACACACACACACACACACACACACACACACACACACACACACACACACACACACACACACACACACACACTCCAGTTCCATTCAGTGTGATACCTGCAGGAAACCTCGGAGCTGTGGTGCTCCCGTGATCCCCTTGGGATTTTCAGCACTATTTTGCAACTTTATGCGGATGTCTGTGAATCAGCTATTTGTAGAGTAGATATGAACGGGACACAACATGCGGCCACCCCGGACGCGCCTGCCCTTGCTACTTTAGCGATAGGCTTCATTAAGGCCCGGGTGGCGCTTCCTGATTTACCTGTGCGGATACCGCTTCGTCCGCTATTGAGACAATTACGCCATCTACGGGTGCATCTGGGAACCGGAACGTGACAACACGGACGCCCATCTGTCGTCAGGCCCAGCCCTGCATAGACAGCTCGGCTGTTAAGATCTGGTAGCTACGACATACAGGTGCCTCATCGCGTGAAAACGGAAAAACGTCGATGCAGTGCAAAAAAAAAAAAAAGAAAAGCTGAACAAGAACCTCGAGAATGTGAACAAGTGATCTCCACAATGAGACTGGCGTGTAGCACAGCTCGGAAACACACAGGGGCAAAGAAGAACCACTAGACGAACACAAAGGCTTTATTTATTGAACAGTCATAGATTGATTGATTTGTGGCGTTTAACGTCCCAAAACCACCATATGATTATGAGAACAGCCAAAGAGACTTACAATGACCTCTGTTCTAAACGTTGTTAGTCAACCGGTCGTACGCTACAGCTAATTTTCTTCTGTATCACTACTTTATTTCTAATTCGGTATGCAACAAGTCGTCCAGCCTTTTTTTTTTTTTCAAAGTAATTTCAAACAAATCTTTTTGTTATACAAAACCATAAATTATTCTCTTTTCTAGGATTAATTTATTTAAGCTAGCTGATTCTCAGCCAATGTGAGCCAAAAGTCGAGGATCTACATCTGCTTCTTATTAGTTTCTGCTTGCGCGCTTTGCTAAACGCCAGATTACGACGAACCGATAAGCTCGTACTGGTACCCTTGACCACAAGGTGAAACCATCCAATCTGCGGGTGTCATACCACACAGCGTACGTTTTCGAATTAAAAAAAACAATAACATCCGATTGTCCCCCTCATGCTTTCACCTAGGACGTCTGAACGGTGAAAGCTATCTTCTCGTTCTTCTCAATAGGTATATGGATCCTGCCCCGCCGCCCTCCGAAAGGTTTGTGCACCAAGCGTGGTTTTCTACGGCCTCCGAAATCGGAGGCACCACACTTGGTTTTACATTGCCTCCGTGATCGGCACGCTTTTGACTAAGTTGCGACGTCATCTCATCATTTTCACTGGTATAGCGCACCACGACAAGGACACACACAAAGGAGAGATGCACACACACACATCTGATGACTACAGCCCGTGATGTCCTAATGACGTCACGATGACGCCACAAATTTTGGCAATTTGTGACGTCATTGCTACTCGTACGATAGCGTTACCCCGTGACGGTGACGATTCTTTCGCATCCCTCGTGTTGTGACGCCGACGTGCGGCGCCGGTCAATTTTCACGTTTAAAGAGGCGTCTATGGATTTGGCGTTTAAAATTATATGAACGCACTGTGGCAGCGTACGTCGATTCAGGTGTCACGCTGCTAAGTTCGTGGACGTACGTTTGATTTCTGGCTGCGGTTGGCGCATTTTAGCAGCCACTAAATGCAGAAAAAAAGAAAACACACACGTTTGCTTACTTAGACTCAGTAGCGAGAATGCCGGTTATCAAAATCCACCTTTTTCCGTTTTCACGTACTGCCCTCTGGTGTTTTCGCGGGATTTTGGTAGGGTCTGGGAGAACCAGTGTTGTAAGAAGCAAAGCTTCAGAGACCACGAGGCGTTTTGCTACTTTTCCGCTAGCGTGGGAAGCACGTGCCGTCGCATCGTGAAAAAATAAAAAAAAAGATGCGAATTCTCCGGGAGCGCCTAGTTGTATGTCACGCCTTGTAATGAAATCGTGGTACAGTAAAACCTCAGCACTGGGGCCATAATTTAGTTTGTTATATCCGATAGTCACTGTAAACGTAGCGAAGGAAATCGACATTCTGGCATGCGCTAATTTATTAAATAGATAAACGCAATTTCAACAAACCCACAATAATGCAATGTAATCGTTATCTGTCATCTTGTGGGATTTCAAATATACCGATGCATGAGAAAGTAAAATTACAACAGAACAAAGCTTATAACGTGCCTATGTTCGCTTCGAATGTTCAATGTCAACCAATTTCAACTCTTAACACGGTGGTGTGCAAAAAAAACAACAACAGCATAAATAGGGCTCCCCAAAATACAGCACCAAAGGGACAACCGTGTTCTATTCTTTCTTTGCATGTTAGTGAATGAGCCTGTGCTGCCCCGCCATGGTGGTCTAGTGGCTCAGGTACTCGGCTGCTGACCCGCAGGTCACGCATTCGAATGCCAGCTGTGGTGGCTGCATTTACGATGGCGGTGGAAATGTTGTAGGCCCGTGTGCTCTGATTTGGGTGCACGTTAAAGAACCCCAGGTGATCTAAATTTCCGGAGCCCTCCACTACGGCGTCTCTCATAATCATATGGTGGTTTTGGGACGTTAAACCCCACAAATCAATCAATCAATGAGCCTGCGCTACCTTGTTCGGTAATACGAGAGTGAAATATGGATTCAAAGATAAGGTAGCACGTGAAATCGGAGTAGCCTATTTTATCAGCAAAGCAGGTGACGCTGTGGTCGTGAAACCCTCGGTGACATTACTTGCCGATGAGTTAGTTTTCATGGAAACACTTTATTAAGACAATCTTTGTCTCCTAATGTGACCGTTTCGTCAACACACGCTGATCTAACCACTTATACATGGTTATTATTGCAATAAATTATCAGTTAACAGTGAGTTACCATGATCGAAGTTACTATGACCGCGTATCACCAACTGTCCCAATCGTCCACTTTCATTAGTGAGTTACCGACTGGCTCAGCAGTCCGGGACTTCCCATTTTCACTCAGCCGAGTTCTTAATGTGGCAAACATAGTTCACACAATGGGGTTCTGAACTGCTTTGCTATTATATTTATTTTTCATCTTTTAGGCTAATGTGCGAGTTTTTATGCCTCGTGCGACCAAATCAATTCTTCGTTACAGCCGATATGGCAGCGGTTTTCACGTTTCGAATTTCGTTCTGAGAATAGACGCCGTTGAAATGAAGCGTGACATAGCGAAGTTCGTATTTATAGTTCGCTATTACAAATAGTTTGCTATATCAGTGTTCGTTATAACGAGCTTTATTTACTCGTTCAAAGAAAAACCCAAGTGTCCTTATTAACAGGGTATTCCATGAAGGTGGGAATGAAATGGGGGGGGGGGGGAGGGGAAGAGGGCTGCTCAGACATTGGCTACAGTTTACGCATTCAAACAAAAAAGTTGAACAAAATAAAATGCAAATGATATGTAGTGGAACATGATGTACAAAATTCGTTTTCAAACATATGGCACAAGCAAAGCAGGAACGGAAATCATCAGAGCAAAAGAAAAAAAACGAGCAAAAAAACATACTTGAGTTACACTTGCACGCGAGGACTTTGCGCTTTAACCCACCCTGTGTTACTCCTTTCAGATTCCAGCTGGGCGTGGATGTGCCCGCATCAAGACGCGACTGCCCAAGCCACCGAGCTTCGCCAACGTCTCTTTCGAGTTCCACTCGGAGGTTATGTTCAGGAACCTGCAGAGTTCCCCAGACTTCTACTACACCTCGCACTTGGACGTGAGTTTTGAACTCGTGCGCCGGATTCCTGTGCGTGATACGGTGTAAGAAAACCTATAAGGCTGGCGAAAGAAGTCATTCTTCTTTCGGATTGGAATGGCTGACAACCCTTTTTTGCGGCAATTGCGGTAGCGAGAAAACATTGCCGCACATCTTTTGCTACAGTCCTCGCTACAATTCAAAGAAAACATCCCTAGCAGCCACTCTAGCTGGCATAGATCAGAGACCGATGATGGCAGAAACAATTCTGGAATGTTGACCTGAGAGAAGATCGCGGGTGAAAATGACGAAGGTGGTGCTCAACTTCCTGATTGCAACAGACTTGCACCAGCGATTAATAACTTACTGTGATATGGTGACTGAGAAATGTGGTTTGATGTGCGTGCTCTCTCTCATCTCTCTCTCTCTTTCTTCCTTCATCTTTCAACTCCCCCAACCATTTTCTCTGTATTGGGTAGCATACTAGTCCCCTTAGACCAGTCGACATCGCTGTTTTTTTCTTTTCTCGCCTGTTCCTTTTTTCTTCATCTACACACGGGAGTTGTTGCCTGTAACAACTGGATTGTTGCGCTGCTAAGAGCAGCACTCGGATGTAGGTCCGATTCCTGGCAAACAGGAAGAAAGGACATAAGAGGGAGCACTGCGCAATGCTATAGAAATAGAGAGAGGTGTGAAAGAAACAAAGAGAGAGAAAAAAAAGGAATAAAGAAGAGTTAGAAAGAAAGAAAAAGAAACAAGATAGATAGATAGATAGATAGATAGATAGATAGATAGATAGATAGATAGATAGATAGATAGATAGATAGATAGATAGATAGATAGATAGATAGATAGATAGATAGATAGATAGATAGATAGATAGATAGATAGATAGATAGATAGATAGATAGATAGATAGATAGATAGATAGATAGGAATAAGCAGTGCGTTAAGCTCGCACATCCCAAGCTTCGCTTGTCCCACATTTTTCCGGAAGGGACAGGAACCGAGAATATTTTTTTTATTTTATTCACCGCGAAAAATTTCAATATCCGATGGAAGCTTTTGACTGACACGACATCTTGTGTTTTTCTCAGATCATCCGCGACACTTCCAGCGACCACATGAGCGCTATTGTTGAGCCGTGGGCCACGAGCGAGCGCAACGCGCAGCCGAGTGGACCAACCGGAAGTTACCAAGAGATATTCGACTACTACAACGGTAAGCAATGATGCGTCTTTCAAGTTATTTTTGAGAGGCGAAGCTCCTTACGCCATGGGTCTTAGGTCTCGTTTAGTGCTTAGAAAGTCCGCTGGATGGTGGCACTTGTACATGATGAATATGTGACGACAAGATGCGAGTTGGCGGTACTCGGAGTGTTAACTAGATGGACAGACGGACGGATGGACGCAAGGACGCTTTGCCGCATTCATCATCATTCACTCCTTGGATATGCTGCGATTTTTTTTTCTAACCAAGAAGGTTCCTTGGTTGCAACCAAGGCCATTTTTTTTTTTTTAATGCGAAGCAGCTTTTGCTTGGGGCTGTGTCCGTCCCTCGGCGACCCTCCGTTCCTGCACTTCAGATGCACCAACTCTCTCTTTTGCTCCTTCCCTGTCCTGTATTTTTTCTGGTGTTGCGCTGTAAGTTCACGATCTCTCCACTCTCCTCGCGTGAGCGCGAGGAGGTGGGGTAGAGAAGGCGGCAAAGCGCCGGCTTGGCTTTCTCCTCTCTCGTTTCTCTTCTCCCGTTTCTCCTCTCCCGTTTATCTCTTCGCCACAGCTACGCTCTCGTATTTATAGCTGCGCTCGCTCGCTCCGATGCACTCTCCTGGCAGCGCTGGGGGCTCACTTTGCGGCGCACGCACGGCAATACACACAAATAGGAGGGGTGGTAACATAAGCGGTGCACAACTCCACACACAAACGAAGCGTACACGGAAACATATAAATGGAAACGACCAGTGGCAATACAAGTTAACACCAGCACTGTTTCGTATCCCCACATGATTTGCTATAGGGGGAGGTGATGTGTTTTTTTTTTATTCTCCTTGGTTGTAACCCAGACTAAAGGAGTGACAACGTTTTTGGGGTGCGGGAAAATCGACTGAGTTGAAAGAAACGATTGTATTGGCCTTGCGAGTAATCTTAGCGAAATGCACACATCCCCGTGTGAGCTCTTTCGTTACGTTGTCACCGACTTCAACTGCTTACTTGAACTTGCAGGTATTCTTTACACTATCTACAAGCTAGGACACCAGGACACCTGCACGGTGACAGCCACGAACGGGTACATGCTGAACGTGTCGCTTCCGGGTTTAGGCAAGCTCGACATGCTGAACGTGATCTTCGTCGACGAGGCGATACTCATGAACGCCACCTATCTGGGAGTGGTTAGTATTGATTGATTGATTGATTGATTGATTGATATGTGGAGTTTAACGTCCTGAAACCACCATATGATTATGATAGACGCCGTAGTCTAGCAAAGTTTGCCTATGTTCATGACTTCTTTGCGCAACACGTATTGCGCCCGTGTTGTTTGCCTCTTTTCCTTGTGTCCGTGTACGTGTTTGCGCAAAGAAGTCATGAATGAGTACCAACTCGCCCAACTTTCAGTACTGTTGTTTGCCTATGTTCTTTAACGTGCACCCAAATCTGAGCACACGGGCCTACAGCATTGTGGCCTCCATCGAAAATGCTGCCGCCGCAGCCCAGACTCACTCCCGCGACCTGTGGGTCAGCAGCTGAGTGCCTTAGCCAGTGGATGACCACCGTGGGACTATGGTTAGTATTGTGCTTAGTGTTGATCATAAACTGTCTACGAACGCCGTTTACGTAAAACGCAAGGAATGATGAAACTTATCTCACGAACAAATTACACCACAATATGTTATCAGGCCGTGCCACCATGTGCGAGGCGACAGTCAGTGCAGAAGAAAATTGAAGAATGGTTACACTCCGCAACTGTCAGATTGCTCGGACGGACACGACTTGGGGACATGTGCGCGTAGCGTCATCTGTCACCGCTGCCAATGGGGTGCTGGCGTAACTAAATGGGACGTGCGTGAAAAAAAAATCACGTTTGACTACTACCATTTCGAGAAAGAAAGGAAAGTTTACAACTCACCCACCCTGCCCGTACCTCCCCTATCTGAGTCAATGGATTAAATATGATTGCTGTACTAACTGCGTACAAGGGCATTGGGAAACTCTCTCGGACACTATTTTCTTTTTCGATCAGTTTTCGATCTGGAATCAATGTTAATTTTTATGAAATAAAATACAAGATTGACGCATACGTAATTACACATCCGGAGGTCTAAAACTAGTAAGTGTTGGGGGACCTTCTATGAAACCCTAAATGAGGGGGCTAAAAAAAAATCTTGGCAAACAGTGAGTCATATATTATATAATTTACAGAGAGCCTTCAATTAAGGGTTACAAGTACCAAAAAGTTTATAAGAAATTATCGAGATAATCACAAGCGTAAAAATAAGGAATGAAAAGTAAAGTGAGATGCAAGAAATTAGGAAGATCCATCACAGAAATTCAAACATTGATTAAAGCCATGTAGAACCAGCAACGCCAATAAGTACCAAATATACTCAATGTTTAAACAATTGGACAATAGACTTTAGTCGAAATTCTAAGTTAATTCTAATTCCAAGTGTGAAGAAAACAAGGTATGCTTGTTGCCTGTACAAGGAAGGAATAAAATGATTCCGAAATTTCGAATATCTTCAAGATGTGGATTACGTAATGCTGACTCTGTATTGGCAATTTCATTTTACAAGCACCTCGTCCGTGGCATGCCGACGCATGCATTCGAGCTTCTCCAGGAT
Organism: Rhipicephalus microplus; assembly: GCF_013339725.1. NCBI lineage: Eukaryota > Metazoa > Arthropoda > Arachnida > Ixodida > Ixodidae > Rhipicephalus > Rhipicephalus microplus. The sequence continues at coordinate 112,265,808 of NC_051167.1, read as the reverse complement.
GGACTGGATGGGAGGGCGTCAAAGATTACCCAAGCGACCATCACCTACTACTACCTGCAGGTGAGCTCCTTTACGCATATGCGTGCGTCCCAGATTTCGCGGTTTGACAAGACGATGCGAAATTAACACTAAGCGAGTAAATTCATAGTAAACCGAAAAGAAGCCAAAGCGAGTAACCGCAAACGACGGCCATGCTTGTTGTATCCCTAAGTATAGACACTAGTTTGAAACAGTGAATTAGTTTAAATTGGTCATATATACTTTCAAAACTCTATGATCGTTGATTTCCCCATCGGGGGTTTACTAATACCAGAGAAGACCAAGGTCAAATAGTCATTTTAAAATTTATATTGAAACAGGGAATCAGTTTAAATTTGTAAATTATACTCTAAAAACTCTATGATTGATTTCGCCGTCATAGGTTTAGTAATACCATGAAAAACCAAGGTCAAATAATCATTTTATAATTTCGCGCCGAAATCACCAGAAGTGACGTCACAGATTTGACAATGTTTTTTTTTGTATTTTGGTACCATCAGTGTAATAAAACTTCCTGAAACTTGGTATGTCAAGTCACTGGACCCCTGAAAGAATAATGAATTTCATTTATTGTTCTTCATTCATCGACCGACCGACCAACTTGGTAGGAACTAAGACCGACCGATTCGGTAGGAACAAAGTATACTCGAGCAGACCCCTTCGAACTTCATGACTTCACGGCGATTGGCGCAAAAATCTCAAGGTGGTGTTGCCGCCTGCATTTTCTTTTGGCGTGTTCTCTCGCTTCGACTAACCAATAGACCGACCTGCCGACTGTAAAAAGGCTGAATTCACCAACTTGTTGTTTTCTACAGCTGCGGCAGGGAGCAGAAGATAGTGCCCTTAGCCTTTTATTTTACTTCACGATAAATCTGACGTAGTTATTTTACAGCATCACTTCGTACAGCATAGTATGTGGGACATGTTACTTCACTCGATTCTACCTGAACAATCCGAAAGCTTTACACAAAGACGGGAGCGGATAGCTTTTTTTTATATGGTTAACGTAAACCGTTTCCATGAAATACGCACGGAGTGGCCGTGTATATACGTCTGTTTTTTATTCTCTCTCGCTCTCTCTTTCACAGGATGACTGGATATGGGACCGGGACCTCAGCCACAGAAACATTCCGGTGAAAATAGCCGCTCGTACATTCACCACAGCGCAGCAGCAGCTGAAGGTGCGCGGTTCAATCGTTCAACGCGTTTTTTATGTATGCCTCGTTTGTGTGGGGAGAGTAAGCCGAGTTTGAAACGGGCCCAGTTGGTGCGCGCATTAGCGCGATAAACAATGCAATCGACTGGCAACGCCAAATCAATTTAGTAGGTGTCTCTTGAGGGCATGCACTTACGTCTGCTTCGGAGACGCTCGTTCTTCCAAGGTGAAATCCTTAAGCTATGCTCATACTACGTGCGCTACGTATGGTGAGGATCGTAAGCGTGACGCAAGCAACGTTATGAGCTTGTTCAGACGTTGTTGTATTTTGCGTTAAGTTACGCAACTTTTGGGGCGTGAACGTTGTTGGATCCGCGGCTTTACAACTACCAATGCAACCGTTACGTGCGACCTACGGGGCAAAGCAGTTTCGGTTTTCACTTTCCGTTCGCGGGCCTTACAGCCTTCCCAGATTACGAGTCTTGAAAGCCATGCAGTATAGCGTATTTGTGCAGTAGGTTTGCCGAACTAGGGGGCAAACGCTGCGCGACTTCCTCACATCGGGCCTTCCCTTTATACCAACCAGCCCAGCCATGGCCGTACGCGCGAACCGTGCTAACCTGCAACAACCATAGCGAGGACGCAACGTACAGAGTAGTCATTGGCGTGTCGTAAAAAAGCTTATCGTACCGAAAAGATCAATGTGGACACACGTGCTCAATAGTTACGCAAACGGACGATACAATTCTAACGCGATACGACGGCCTTGCTAGCTGTATTCTTAAGCAGACACTAAATTGAAACAGTGAATTAGTTCAAATTGGTCAATTATACCTTTAAAAATCTATGATTGATTTCCCCGTCATATGTTTACTAATACCATGGAAAACTAAGGTCAAGTAATCATTTTAAAATTTCGAGCCGAAATCACCGGAAGTAACGTCACAGATTTGAAAATGTGTTTTTTTTTTGTAATTTTTGGCACCATCAGTATAATGAAACTTCCTGAAACCTCCTGAAAGGTGTAGGTAATCATTACCCCAATTCTTACGCGATACGACACTTGTAATACTTCCATAAATACTCATCTTCACCATTATTATCAGCCTTGCCTGGAATCGCGTGTGAACTCCCGTCTAATCACATGTATTGTGAAGCAGTATCATTCATACACGATTTAAGTATTTATTGATCAGCGGCGTGAAGTAATTGGGAAACCAGCTGTCTTAGCTTCCCGCCCTCCTCCCCCGAACTATTCCAGAAAAGTAATTGATAAATATATCTTGTCATCTCTTTCAAGGAAAAAAAAACTCTTTACCGGTTTGCAAGCACTGGTAATTCGTATTCAAAGGCACTATATCAAAAGACGCCAAGACCAGCACCGATTACGTGATGCAGTGGTGTTAAAAAGCATTGATAACATGGTCGAAAAATGTAATTCCAGGCCGACGAACTCATAAGTGAACTCAACTCGGACTGAGATCAAGCCGTGAGCCGGTGTGAGTCCGGTTGCAGAAAATTCCTGTTGGAAATTAAATTTTGCTCAAAAACAAGAAAAAAAGGGGGGGATTTACAAGAAGGAAAGGAGGCAGACAAGCGTGGGCTATAAACTGGAAAACAAAATTCGTGAGTGTGAGTGATTCCTGCTCAGGAAAAGTTTTGTGAATCTCAGTACGAGTGAGTTTAAAGTGCAAGATATCTTTCATGAGTCAGTCTGAGTGAGCTCAGCAGTTTCTGCAAAGTCATCTCGGCGTCACACGATGATGACTTCGTATGACGTAACCGTTTGGACAAATGTATGTTGATCACAGAGGAAGTGCAGAAAAAGGTTAGGTGCAGAACGCTTTCGGGTGTTGGAATATCAATACAAATCAACATATTTAAAAAAAAAGGTGGCTTGACTTTCGCTTTGGAATCATCTCAGGACAATGCATGTGGATTCGTGTGCTTTTTTTTTTTTTGCGCTTCAGTTTACAGGTAGATCAGTCACGCTGATTGCCAGCAGACACAGGTGTGCGCAGGGTTTTCCCTTGCTGGGGGAGGGGGGGGGGCAATCGTTGACCGCAGCGCCACCTTTACGAAGTCAACGTATGGTCCAGATTTGCGTCTCTCATCCTCGTACGCGACTATGTGGCTAGATGTAAGAGGCGGCCACCCCCACCACTCTCCTGACCTCCCGTCCGCACGCCTAAGCCTTCAAGGCTCGTTGCCACCTGCGTCAAACAGCGACAGCGTGACTGCTTGCGATTGGCGGTCAAAAAGCGTCGGAAAGCGACATATTCTCGCACCTGATAATGACAATAACGTTTGGGGCTTTACGTGCCAAAACCACAATATTATTATGAAAGACGCCGTAGTGCACTTACATCTTACAGTACGCGGACATCCACCATTTCGCCTCCTTCGAAATGCGGTCACCGCGCCCAGGATCGAACACATGGCATTCGGGTCATCAACCAAGCACCCTGCCCATTTATCCACCGAGGCGGTCAAAGTTTTCACGCCTGAGTGTGACCCTTGTAATGCGTTGCCACATAGAATTCACGTCTGGCCGAATACACCGCGCATTGTCATTGTCCCAGTAAAATAAGCCGACGACCCGTTCCTGCGCACGTGATTGGCTCACAGATTTGGGACGACAGTCACGTGACTCAAAAGTTGAGCGGCGAGCGACTCGGCTGAAACAGTCGCTTTGTGGGCAAAAGCGACCATTTGCGGCTAACATGGTGGCGCGACAACTGCTATCGCCGCCGGCACATATCTATAGCGTTTCCCATAAGTACACAAGAGGAAACTCTGGCGCTATATATATATAAGGCATAGTGTGTGAGTTCCATCACATGGTGCTCAAGGAAGCATGGGAAGGATGGGTAGTACTCGGATTTGTCTAAGCTTTCCTTGAATCAGTGAGACACCTGCATTCGCTTTGTCACAAAACAAAGTTCAGCAGACGTTCAGCAGTTTCACTTCCCAACCTTGACCTATTTAGGCTCGCCCATTCGAATCGGGTCACGAAGTTTACAACTACCCATTATTTTATTTGAAACAAACGCCAAACACAGCGATGAACAGGCCCGCCGTGGTGGTCGAGTGGCTAAGGTACTCGGCTGCAGACCCGCAGGTCGCGGGATCGAATCCCGGCTTTGGGGGCTGCATTTCCGATGGAGGCGGAAATGTTGTAGGCCCGTGTGCTCAGATTTGGGTGCACGTTAAGAGCCCCAGGTGGTCGACATTTCCGGAGCCCTCCACTACGGCGTCTCTCGTAATCATATGGCGGCTTGGGTACGTTAAACCCCACATATCAATCAATCAATCAATCAACAGCAACAAACAGCCACATGTGACTTTGAAGAAGTAAGAACGAAGTGTAGGCAAACCCGTGTACTTACCATCATTCCCGGAATGGCTGAGCGATGGCAGCGCCAGAGTTCCGTCTAGTTAGTATTGCAACTCTTTGGCCGCCGGTGAGAACGTGTCCTCGAAAGCTCCAAAACAGCCTATGAACAAAACACGCGTTTCATTTTCTTCTGGCGTTTCCCGTTCTCGTGGCACAGTTGGTGACGTCAGCAGTTCGCTCACGTGGCATTAGAATGAAATGAACTCTGTATTGGTCTATATACAAGAAACATATGTTGCGACTTTGTTCCTTACCATGCTTACCCTGCTGTCGCACGCACGACCTGCCTTGTGTTGCACGAATTTCGCAGTGCAATGAACTGATTTCATTTCGTTTTCTGCGTCTGCGCAATAATAGATAACAACGTGCAATCGACAAAGGTGTATTCATAACGGCTCAACACTTAGTGCTGACATTTCACGTGTTTCATGAAGAAACAAGTCGCGAGGAGGAGAGGGAGAGAACACAAGAAGAAAGGCAGGGAAGTTAACCAGGGCTGAGCCCCGGTAGGCTACCCTGCACTGGGGAAGGGGAGAAGGGGAGGAAAGTTATAGAGGAGGAGAGAAAAGGTCACCGACTGGGCCGACACGTAACAGTTTCGCCATCACAAACGATGAAACAGGCCGGTGTCTTAGAGAAAATGCAACAGTGCTTTCGTTGCATTTCGGAAATTGGATGGGCAGTGCCATGGTCCCAATACTTTCTCGACCGTGAAGTCACTTCTGTCCGAGTTGATTTAAAAACACTGCGCAGGTGAAGCCTCTCGTTTGTGTATGCCGGGTAGTAACATAAGATGTGTTCAATAGTCGTTGCACTCCGCGCTGTCGGCCATCCCTATCTTAAATGAGTAGGCATTGGTGAGGGCTACGTCCAGACGCAGACGGCACAACACTGTACCTTCCTCCCTAGAAAGACCAGACGGTAGCCGCAGTCGTAGAGATGGCTCGAGAGAATATAGTCCACGATGTGCAAACTGCGATGACTGCCACTTCTGGAGTGTCACTTCCTGCGCCAGCTTACTTAGGTATCTAGTCGAGTCAATCCTAGATAAAGGTACGGACACAGGGTTTGTTTGTACGTGTGCGTTTCTGGCTGCTTCATTGGCGAGGTCGTTGCCGGAGATACCACCATGACTTGCTTTCCACTGGAACACAGCGAGATAGCACAGGTATAGGAAGGGTAATGAAGGCGAATGTAAACTTCTGTCTCGCCTTTAAACTTTGGGATGGTTTAGAGTCCCCTTCATATATACTTTAATACGTTCGCTCGACAAATGTGTACGCCATCTTGTCGCACTTACGTACTGTGTTCTTTTTTTCTGCGTACAGCCGTTCTACGAGCTCACGCTCAACATCCACGACCTGACGACCGTGATGGAGCGGATGAACGAGAAGATGAACGTGCTGTCGTGCTACGACGAGAACGATCAATCGTACACATGGTTTCAAGTTGGCTTCCCAGGTATGCGTTCCCATTACCACGACGATTGCTATAGCGCGAGCTCAGAACGACGAACAAAGGTACAAGAAGAAAACGAGCGCCGACTTCCGACTGAGTTTACTGTGCAGAGCGCGAAAACGCGACAGTAAATCGTCGCGCTTCCGAGTTCTCATTGCCACAATGCACACAATCCCGAATGCTGTTACGAAGCGCGCCTCCGACGACGTGACGAAGGGCGCCACGAAATCTCACCGCTGCAACCACTGTTTACGAAAGACGGCGACGCCAACACGGTCCCGAAGGCGCCACTGCTTCGAACTACGCCGGGAAGGTCACCAGCCGTTTGGTAGCGTAGGTTTCTCAGCTCGCGACTGCTTCTGCGCAGAGCTAATAGACGAGCGGACGAGACGACGGGGAGTTAAACAAGGTTTATGTACAGCATATATACAGAGGCGTTACAAATTCGGCACTGGGGCCGACAGTTTAGAGACTCGAAGAGCCGAGCTCTCTTCTCTGACACATAGGTCTACTGCTCGCGACGCACCGCAGGGCTTTTTTTATATGCGCCGGGTGTATTCTTTGAGTAACCAAGCGAAGCGCCGGTGGTCGTGAGGTCAGACTCCTCCAATGGGGTCGCCGCTGGGCCGCGTCATTCTCATCAAATACGGAGCCGCTGCAGGTGGCTGCACCCAAGGACGAGTGACGTCGCCACGCATTGCGTAAGACTCGCCAGACAAGAAGGCGCCTATTGCTGCAACGGGCTCGTGGGCTGAGGTGACTCACTGTGCGTGCGCGACAGAAAGGCACCGCCGCGTGATGACGCCGTTGAGTTGCTCATCGCGTCAGGCGGGCTCGCGTGCTGGCCTTCACACAGATTTCCTTTTTCCGAGGCATGGACGTTCGCTGTGGACTCGCAGGCATAACAATGCTTACCGGTGTAACAGTGCTCGCAGATTGAAACGGGACAGTTTAGAAATAATCAACTGTACGTACTTTTGTTTCTACTGTCTTCAGCATAGAGTTCCCCGTAATTAACTGGAGAGCACAGTGGCGGTGCGATCGTTTAGCCACAATGAGAATTTTGGGTAGTACGCGACTTTGCCTATATAGTAATCGTGCTTGCGGGCTTCGAAAGTACTTATGGATTTGTTTATCGTTGTGTTTGGATACTGTTTCGTATTTAATAACGAACCCTTGTGAATTCGTGAGTCGATTTAAGTTTGGGAGCCTACAAAATTCTAGGTGATGAAGAGTGACTGCTTAATCGCTGCTGATCTTCGTATTACGGCAAAGCGGATTCAGCCCACACACAGTCAAAAAAGTGGAGGCTTGGCAATAATAGCAAATTTGTGTCCTACCCATCATTCCAATGCTGGCAGAAACACCTTGCGTTGCAGCTCCCATAATCACTTGCGCCGCACTCTGGGTTCTTTAGTGTATTCATAGGAAACTATGTCTTCAGTAGGGGTCGTGTCGGTGTAATTTTGACTTGAATGCGTAGATCAGGGGTAGCATTACCTTTGCAGAGACCAGATTCATCGCGGCAACACGTGGTTATCTCAAGCAACGGAGCATGCCAGTCGTTATTCCAAAAATTTGATGTCGCGTTTGAGTCCTTTGGTGAAGAAAAATAAATACAGGCTATACAGAATGGACATGCCGTTCAGCTTGCTCTCTGTAGTATACAAGCTATTTACAAAGGTAATTGCTAACAGAGTAAAGAAAACATTAGAATTTATTCAACCAAAGAAACAAGCAGGATTTCCAACAAACAGGCTACTCAACAATTGACCACATTCATACTATCAATCAGGTAATACAGAAATGCTCAGAATATAACCAACCACTATACATAGCCTTCATAGATTACGAGAAGGCGTTTGATTCAGTAGAAATATCAGCAGTCATGCAGACACTGCGGAATAGGGCGTCGATTAAGCATTTATAAACATCCTAGAAAAAATCTACAGGGGATCAACTGCTACCATAGTGCTTCATAAAGAAAGCAACAGAATACCAATCAAGAAGAGTGTAAGGCAGGGGGACACAATCTCCTCAATGCTATTTACCGCGTGCTTACAGGAGGTTTTCAGAAGCCTAGAATGGGAACAGTTAGGGATAAGAGTTAATGGAGAGTACCTTAGTAACCTGCGCTTCGCCGACGACATTGCATTGCTGAGTAACTCAGGGGACGAATCTCAACTCATGATTACGGAGTTAGACAAGGAGAGCAGAAAGGTGGGTCTTAAAATTAATCTGCAGAAAACGAAAGTAATGTACAACAACCTCGGAAAGGATCAGCGCTTCGAGATAGGTAATAGTGCACTTGAAGTTGTAAAAGACTATGTCTACTTAGGGCAGGTAATAGCCGCAGAGCCGAACCACGATATTGAAGTAACTAGAAGAATAAGAATGGGGTGGAGCACATTCAGCAAGCACTCTCAAATTATGACAGCTAGATTGCCAATGATCCCTGAAGAGGAAGATATATAACAGCTGTATCTTGCCGGTACTTAGCTACGGAGCAGAAACCTGGAGACTTACGAAGACGGTTCAGCTTAAATTGAGGACGACGCAGCGAGCAATGGAAAGACAAATGGTAGGTGTAACCTTAAGAGACAAGGAGAAAGCAGAGTGGATCAGGGGACAAACGGGGGTGAAGGATATCATAGTTGAAATAAAGAAGGGGAAATGGACATGGGCCGGGCATGTAGCGCGTGGACAGGATAAACGCTGGTCATTAAGGGTAACAAACTAGATTCCCAGAGAAGGGAAGCGGGTTAGGGGGAGACAGAAGGTTAGGTGGGCAGATGAGATTAAGAAGTTTGCGGGTACAAATTGGCAGCAGCAAGCACAGGACCTGGTTAACTGGCGGAACATGGGAGAGGCCTTTGTCCTGCAGTGGACGTAGTCAGGATGATGATGATGATGATCACGCTGATGATGATGATGATCATGATGCTGCTGCTGCTGCTGATGATGATGATGGTGGTGGTGGTGATGATGATGATGATGATGATGATGATGATGATGGTGGTGGTGGTGGTGGTGGTGGTGGTGGTGGTGGTGGTGGTGGTGGTGGTGGTGGTGGTGGCGATGATGATGATGATACTGAACGCAGCCGCAAGTTCTGTTTAGCATACTTACTCTTGGATTCGTTTTAATGAACTCTATATCTGTCTTTTTTTTTTCGCCAGCGAGTGCGAACGATGTGGAAACGGCCGTGCTATCATCGCCCGCAGTGAAGGAGGCATTTTTGCGAAAACTCTACGAAGTGTCCGACTTGACACCGCTGCGAGTACCGCGCGTCCTGGTAAGTTCGCTCCGTATACGTACGATGTCGCAGAGTGATTAAAAATAAATAAAATTTGGCCTCGTGGGTGGTTAGAATAAATGCACAACGTGGTACTGCCATGGTAAAACATCACCTATATTCAGTGGCTAGAGTGTCGAACGCGTTATTCCAAGGTCGCAGGTTCGGTCTCCGCCCGCGGAAAGCTGTCTTTTCGTCCACTTTTTTTCTTTCTTCACATTTACATTACAATCACTTCTAATATCATCCCCGTGTACTTCTTTTGCCATTATTGTCCGTTAGGTCTCATAATTATTGTGACAAACGAGGAAAAACGAGCCCTTAATTTTACGATTTCCTTGCCATAACTTCAGTAACGTCATATGCGTTAAATTTGTTCACTCGTTCATTCGATAATGCAGGTGCCTTGGCAGCTTTAATTTTACGTGATGGCTCATACCAAACGAGAAAAAAAGTAGGTCTCGCAAGGCTGGGTCAGCAGAGCTGGGGATACGTTACAGCTTCTCTTGTTAACCATGCGTAGCGATCGCTTAGGCGTTCATGGAGCACATGCCAGTTCCATGACGATGATGATTTTCTTAAGATGACACCCGGCAAAACCATGATCATAACGGCTATGCTGTTATGATGAACGTTTGAATAGCTCAAACCTCAAAGCTTGAATAGCTTTGATGTTTAGCGTAAGCTTCAGCAAATATTCTCACTCGCGCCCGAGACTGTAAAATTACTTGGATGACGTCATTGAAGACACCTGTATACGTCTTCGTATACGAGCAAAAAACTCTTCAAGGACAGGTCCGCGCACTTATTCCGTGAAACCTGGTGTGTAGAGGAGGAGAGAGCAGGAGCTCAATTGGCTGCGCCAGTGAAAGGAGTCGACCAATGGTGTCGCGCGCTCGAGCACACGTGGTACTGCTGAGAGAGGAGGAAGGGCGCACCGAGCGTTGGCGAAAGCGGAGGAGAGGTGCGCCGATGACACTAGCTCCGCTGTCAAATCAGCTTTAGTGACATTAAGTCAGTTGAAGCTGCACATTTTCTTCATCTCTCTAACCCTGCATCTTATAGCTGTGAGTAGGCGCTCTTGGTCTGTGCAATTTCTCGTTCTACTGTCCGTGTCTGTGTGTGCACCTTTATTCAGTTAAAAGATCAACCAATACCAACTAGCCCAACTTATCCCTGCATCTTATTCCTGAACAACTGCATTGTTCTGGCATATCAATATAACTCGTTGATTCTTTTTTATTTTTCTTCAGATTGACTACACGAGCAACATGGTGTTTTTGACGGCACTCATTCTAGAACGCCCAGCTATCACTGGTATGTATTGCACTGAATGAACCGTGTTGTTCATAAAAAAAAGTGATGGTTTGTATCAAGCGAGGTATGACTTACAAACCACAGAGGTCACGACGAAGCTTCGAACGAGAAATACCACTGAACCCAACGTCTGAAAATGTGAGCCTATGAATTCCGAGAAACTTGTCTCGCATCTCAGGCGCGTAGCCAGAAATGTTTTTTTTTTTGGGGGGGGGGGGGGGGCACCACATTGATTTCGGGACGGGGGCACGCCCTTAAAATGGCCATTTTTCGCTCTCGCGTCCCTCCTAGATAATATTCCAGTGTGACAACCAAACGGGTGTTCACGCTTGATACACCCGACCTGCGATTTGTTCTTGCCAGATGACTACGTGAAGAAAGACAACTTCGCCCTCAAGGACTCGGACTACGCGGAGGCTGTGCTCCCGCTCCAGGACTGTCTCAAGATATGCTCCAGCACTGGTCCGGAATGCACGTAAGCGTTTGTGTAACCAAGTCGTAGCAGGCGTATTGTAGTGGACTACTAAAGCAATCCAGCCTTGGGGGACCAGGGGAGGGTCGTACGGCTGCTGACCCGAAGGTCGCTGGTTCGATTCCGGCTACGGCGGTCGCATTTCTACGTAATGACAATTGTTCGTGATTGACGTTGCAAAGCAACTATATGATAACTGGAGACGTCGTAGTGAAGGCTGCGAAAAGTTCGATCAGCTGGTGGTTTTTTTTTAACGTGCCCCTAACTTCTACCGTGACCTAAACTAACTACACGGACCGCGAGCTTTTACGCTTGCATCGAAAATGCAGTCGCCACGGCAGAGATTCGATGCCTCGACTTTCGGCTCAACAGTCGAGCTCCATAACAGCTGGACCACTGTGGCGGGCGAAAAGAAACACTGAAGATCGGATAACAAAACACGTTGCACTGCCCGTGCTCTCATGTACTTGCCTTCTTGGCCTCGTAAAATATACCGCTATACAGTTTCTTTTTTAAGTTGGAAGATCGAATAAGCACAAGTAAGAACACTGGCGAACCATTGTCTTGTAGTTCTTTGATTCTTTTTGCTTCATTCCTGTCGTGCAATAAACTTTTTTTTTCATTTATCCCACCTGTCGTGCAATTGTTTTCTCTTTTTTTTTAAGATAGCCGTAGAAAATAATCTCAAAGGACTGTTTTGATTGCAGGGCCGTGTCGTACTGCGGTGCTTCGTGCTACACGACATCGATGTACAGTGAGGACGACACGCACAACCTGGAGAAGTCCGTCGACTGCGACGTTTACGCAAGTAAGCACTCAGTTGACTCGAGAACAACCGTGCCGATGCGAAGGTTATCATGCAGTTCGGTTGCCGTCGCCAGACGTTTTTTTTTTTCATCCACCTAATCTTTTCTTAATGTCATAAGTATGCCACACAGCGATGTTTAAAAACATGCAAATCGCACTTATATGCTTTCCATGGTATGGTTTTCTCCTCGCTTCATGTGGTTCATAATAATAATAATAATAATAATAATAATAATAATAATAATAATAATAATAATAATAATAATAATAATAATAATAATAATAATAATCAGTACATGTTAATGAATAATGATACAGATTTACCCTTATATCCTTACCCGTCTTTTGTTCAAATGTATAAAATAACGAAAGAATGGTTATTGTTCGAGGGGTTTCGTTTCTATGACATACGCAACCAATACAACCCAACAGCCAATTAAACGAATGCATCCTTTACATCTGTGGTATCCAAACCTACAACTTTCGAGTAATGCGTAAAGTTGGGGGTTGAGATCATCCCGGTGGTTTTCGTCCAGAGGAGTTCATTTCAACTACAACACCGCAGTTCAAAATAACATATACGATGTCTCTCATGCCTTGCTCTGTTTACTTTTCTGTTGGTTTCATTTAGTAATGTTTAGAATGGATACTGCAGGAAGCTATTAACTTGATTCTCTCGATTTTAAACCATCAATTCAGTTGACTATTGATTTATTTCATTTTGAGAATTCTTATGTTTTGTATATTTTTTAAACGAAGGTGTTTTATGCCGGGGTCCACAAAGACTTCAATGACATCATTTCCGTCACGGAAAGGACGTCAGTGAAATGAACCCGAACAGACGTCGCGTAAAACGAACGTGAACACGAAATACAACGTGGTCATTGACCCTAACTCCTCGAATGATGGAGATTAGGTGATAAACAACCATGGCCACGGGTCTTGGTCACTGTCTTCGACGTTATTATGTCGGGATGAAAATGGACCACCAGTCGTCAACGGCGGAGCGTGCATGTCGAACGGTGCCGTACCTGTCTAATACCCGTAGCAATGCGCAAGTTGTATATTTAAAGCACACATTCAACTGTTTCTTCGACGGCACATTTAACTTTCGTGTTATACCGATTCCTACGACAGGGGAATCAACATGCTTTTTTGTTTGTGTGTGCGTGCGACGCAGAGACAAAGCTGGGCTTGGCCCGCAAGCTTCCCATAACTCTGGATGCCATCCAGAATGTTGTTCAGGCGGTCGCCAGCAGCAAGTTCGTCCTCCTTGTGCGACACCGCATCGCTAGCTTCAGGGTAAGTGTGCTTCACTCCAGAGTTGATAATCTTTCGCCATCCGATTTGTCACTGCGGGGTAAATGCCGTTTCGCATGACGTAAAAAACACAGCTATTCTCCGGGTGCTAGTTGTCTCGCAGGAGAAAAAAAAAGTTTTAAGAAAGTCCGCGAAACACAAGAATACGAGAAATACTCATTCTAGTACGTCCAGCTATCACTGGTATGTATTGCACTGGCGAAGTTCGTGGAACTTCGCCACTTTCTCGTATTCGAGTATGTGTCGGACTCTGGGGCAGTGGCGGATCCACTATGGGGATGAGGGAGGGGGGGTTGTTTCTAGTGGGACCCCTACGAGCATAAATTAACAGTATTTGTGCTGCGATATAGGGTCCTTGCGATAATTGTAACAACTAAAAACAAAAAAAGTCGAGAGCCCCTTTCTCCGGTTTTACTTCAAGTGACCGCCCGCCTAAAATGAATGGCTGTATTAATTAATAACAATGACAATGGTAATCGTAACGCATATATTACAATGCTCAAGTAATACATATATGTGTAAAGCACTGATATTTTACATTGAGCGAGTGCTCATGGCATTGAATGAATGATCCCATTTCAGGTTCTAACGCTGACTGCCGAGACAACACATGATTCAATGGGATCACTTTCCCACACATTCGGCGCGAGTGATGAGGAAACCCGTGAGAGACACAAAAGAAGTACGTTCATTCATTCATTCATTCATTCATTCATTCATTCATTCATTCATTCATTCATTCATTCATTTATTTATTTATTCAAATGTTTATATTTAGTTATTATTTCAAGACTACGTTGTGATTAAATTACCCTAGTTCAGGTTAGTTACAAAAAATGATGGTCAAAGTCTCATTTTTTTAATTTCCCGCCGGAACTTCAGTGCGAGAGAGTCACTTTGACGTCACGAATTTTTAAGTGTTCTCGCGTATTTACATTACATGGTTTCAATGAAATTTGCACAAATTTGGTATGTCAGGACTGTTAGGCCCCTGAGAACACAATGAAAACAATTTTTGTCAACGAACTATTAAGCAGAGCCTCAGATTCACCGTCAATATCTGTGACGTCACGGCGAGCCAGTGCGGTATCCGCAGCCACTTGCATTACTATTTGCCGCGTTTTCTCGCTTACAAGGCGTCCTCGAGAAGTAAAAGTGGTACTTTCTAAATCGTAAGAATGTAATTTCCTTATCAGACAAACCTACTTTCTCTTTTTAGTGTCCCTGTAAGGGCTGACGTATAAGGATCACTGACCTCGCCTTTCTCGCTCGACAGTCGGTCCAAGCGTGCCGGGTTTCGACTCCTCCAATATGGGCATGCGCATCAAGGCGGGCGCCGATTCGGCGACGCCCGCTGGCCGGTTCGCGCTCGAGGACTGTGCTGACATCTGCCGGGACAGGGACGACTGCCGGGCGTTCTCCTCCTGCCTGGTGGACGACGAGTGCGTTCTGAGCACCGAGCGGACGCCCCCTACCGGCGACACAGAGAAGAAGACCGAGTGCGCCATCTTTTCTAGTGAGTACACGCCGGATAATAACTTTTATGGTGTTTCTACTTCCAAGACACCTGGACCGACCATCCGACCGACCTGACATATTGAGCCCTGTTGAAAACATTGACGAACCCACATGCCATTGGCCTTCTCGACCAACCGGAGTCGTCGTAGGTTGTGTTAAAACGAGAGAGAGAGAGAGAGAGAGAGAGAGAGAGAGAAATTAAGGAGGAAGGCGGGAGGTTAACCAAAGCTGAGGGAAAAAGTAGAGAGAGTGAGCGATGCAAGGAAAGGCAGGGAGGTTAACCAGACGCACATCCGGTTTGCTACCCTGCACTGGGAAAGGGATGAAGGGGAGAAAAGAGGTTGTGTAAAAACATAAGTAATGATGTCACACAGCAAGCTGGTTTCAAATTATTAGGGGACATATGAAACATTCGGCTCTGGTATATAATATACGGACGTAAAATACCAGTCAGCATAGCATAATTAGCCATACCTTACGCGTACAGAATGTAGTTAAGGTAACAAACATTGTTAATAATAATTATGCATCCGCGTGAGTAGGTGACACTACGTGTGGTGATGCAGGGCCTACGGAATCAAGTGTGTCAGCAGTTTACGTACCCTTGAACTCTTGCATTGAATAAGCGCAGTACTTCAAGTATGTGACTGACTGGACACCGTATTATTGAGTCTTTCTTCCGTTCCCTGTCAGCTAAGTGTTCACCCTATAGTACTAGGTATACCTACGAATTAGCCTGCTTGAATTAGCCCACTTGAAACTATAGCCCATCAATTAGCTCACTTGAACTACCAATTAGCCCACCTGAATTACAGAAACCTGTGCAGTCGGAAATTCTAATTCTAGGGAAGCTCAAGCATTTTTTTAAAGACTTTGGAGGACGTAACCACACTTAGATCGCTGCTGACTTCAAGAATTAATGTGGGAGTTTTCAAAAAGATGCGCAAGTACCATATTCTGGCTCAAGAACAGCGGCTATGGCCGCAGGGTTTCTTAAGTGCCGCGCGAATGCGGTTGTAGAACCATTTGCAACAGCAGCAGCTCTGTCGAAGCGGGGCTTCTCCAATTAGCTCCGCCAGGAAGCTGACCGCGGAGGCCATGGTTGAAGATACAAGATACACTCGTTAATACCGCCCTCGGCTATTTGTCGTTCTCGGGGATATTTCGAACTGCTTCTCTATACTTACGTATGCTTTCGGAGTTAGCATCAGTAAGCGACGGCAACCTTCCGTCGGAGTGTAGCACGACTTCACCTAGGGAATCGAAGGTGGCGTAGTTCCGGTTACTTTTTTTCCCCCGCCCGCACTTTAGACCCCTTTTGTGGGTGGACGAAGACAGACTTTCCTTTCGCGTCTTCTAAATTCGCTGCTGTAACAACAGCGAAAAAGAAAACAACAAAAAATGCGACATGCATTGCTTTGTTATGAATATTTTTGTATATATTTTAGAGTTGTAATTCTATTATTTGCTGTCATGGGTCACATGCGTGTTTCTTTTTGTATTGTCGCTTTCCGCTGCCCCTAACGTTTGTAATTTCTTGTAAATTTGTAGTTTAGATGTTTTTCTGGGTGAAGGGGCCAGTCAAGCTGTGAAATGCAGCTTTTTTTCCCTTCGCACCAAACCACGTATACATTGCATTTTCGTGTACTTGTCACGTGGTTGAATAAACTCAACTCAGACTCAAACATCGTCGACAATAGAGTTAGTCCTCGCTTAGCACGTGGTTTTAGTGAACCCTAAACCCACTTCAGCTCCCTTCGAGGTATCGATCGCACTGCTCTGTGTATGCCTTACAGAGAGGTACACTGAACAGCTTCAACGTCTTCGAGGGCATGTCGCTGGACATGAAGGCGCGCAAGTTCGCCGACGTGCCAGCCAACGAGGACTGCGCGCGCCTGTGCCTGTACGAGAAGGAGTTCGAGTGCAAGTCGTTCGACTACTGCACCATGACCCGGGACCCGGCCACGGTGTGCAGGCTGCACGACACGCACCTGCGCGAGTACGGAGACCCCGCCAAGCTGGACGCAAAGAACGCCGAAAAGTGCTTCCATTACTCGAGTGAGTGGCCGGTGTGTACGTGCCGCGAGATACGACGTGCGCGTGCGTGAGGGAAAAAGAAGAAGAAGAAGAAAGTAGTTGCGTCCTGTCGTTTTACAGCCCAAAACTACGTTGTGTTTGAAAGACCATAAGCCTTTTAGTTAAGATCCTGCCGCCCGGTTCTTGGCCGATCCCCCTTTGTGGTTGTGCGCCAGAGTATTAAGGATCATCATCATCATCATCATCATCATCATACAGAGAAAGCTGTTGTGAGATCGCAACAGTCGATTTTGGTGGCGCAACTGTCCGTCTGCACAAGCCGGTGTCCTTAAGAAATATCGCGCGAAATGAGAAAACAGCAGTGCATGGTTGTGTAAGGACAAAACTGTTCTATAAGCCTGCTTTGTATTGTGTATATCCCATGAATCACTTCGTAAGTTGAAAGTGAACTGTGTTTATTGTTATGTTGACGTTTTGAAATGTGCACTTCTTTATTGTAATATTTTATCCACCTCCCTACTGCAATCCCGTTAAGCGCCGTGGGCACTGTGATAAATAAATAAATAAATAAATAAATAAAATAAATGAATAAATAAATAAATAAATAAACAAATAAATAAATAAATAAATAAATAAATAAATACCCAGGATTGAGCGAGAACTGCTCTCGGGATATCTGCGTGACAATCCGGTATTCAAACAAAGAGTCATGCCAGTGCTTGGAACTCCGTCCCTAAAAAAACCTTACACAGGCTTCGTGTCGCGCAAGGTGCCTCTCTAACAGATGTAAGATAGTCAATAAAGAAAAGGAGTAAACAACAACAGTCGTCACGCATGGTGGTGGTTCAAAGCATCCCGCCATTGCAAAGGTTCTTAACGCTTCATCGTCATCAGCCACATCATCAAAAAGAGCACATAATGTCCTGCAGATGTGTAGCGTCTGCCTCCCTTCTCCGTAGAACTGGGAATAACGGCAGAGTTAGCCTGCTTGCCCACATCGCAAAAAGTATGACTCGTGGCATAGTACCCTGCAATTATCTCTGTAGCAGTCAACCCAAGAATGCTTACAGAGGGCTGTTGTGAGGCAGCTCCTCTCCATAGCTTTCGCTGGGTCTCAAGCCGCGTGTACTGTGAAGGCCTGGAGTTTTTCTAAAGCTGCAGTGGCAGTAGACTTGTACGTACAGGAGGCATTTGGTAATGGTTTTCGATGATAGAAAAAAAATGTAACACTAGCCTTGTCACCTACCATAATATCTTAGCAGGTGCGGTGTTGTGTTGCTCGACACCTTGATTGATATTCAGCACCACATAATCTCCCTTCTAGTTCGTATGATGCTATTCAACTGCACTTTCCCTTGTGTAACAACGAAACTACGCCATCGTACTGGTTATAAAAATGTATCACCAAAAAGAAAGAAAGAAAGAAAGAAAGAAAGGAAGGAAAAGAAAGAAAGAAAGAAAGAAAGAAAGAAAGAAAGAAAGAAAGAAAGAAAGAAAGAAAGAAAGAAAGAAAGAAAGAAAGAAAGAAAGAAAGAAAGAAAGAAAGAAAGAAAGAAAGAAAGAAAGACCGTCAGTAACGCGCACGTCCTATCGATGTGTCATTTGTTCACGTGTCAATTCTCCCTGCAGAAAAAAAAAAAGTATTAGTTGTTTGGCTATGAACCGTATTTCTCTTTCTGCCTCTCCCTCACCAAAAGGTCGCGGGCTCGTATCCCGGCTTTCGCTGCGTATCGACGGCAGTGAAATGCTATAGAGCCTCGGGTCTCCAGATTTACGTCGCAGAACGTGGTCGAAACTTCCGGCAACAGTCAGCTACCGCGTCACTCGTAATCGTGTCGCGGATTACGGACGAAAAACGGATTACGGACGATTACGGAGGATCGAGAAATGTTTTATGCTCATTGCGCGAAACCCTTCCCCCACCCAATAACCGTCATTCCACACGTATCTGTCTTACAGAAAAGTACCTGTACGACTTCAAGAAGACGAAGAACCAGCGGATAACGGGCCGCCAGCAGTTCACCGTCATCAGCGCGGTTTCGGCCGAAGAGTGCGCTCGCCAGTGCTGGGAGGCCACGTTCGAGTGCCAGGACTTCGACTTCTGCTTCGCCTCCGGCAAGCAGAACATGGGCGTCGGAACGTGCACCCTGTACGTGCGAAGCGACGAGCCGGCCAAGACTATCATGTCGCCAGTGTGCTCGACGTACGCTTACACCGGAAACCGTGAGTGGATGTGCCGTCTTAAGTGGGGACGTGGCAATGAAAATTGTCTTTGTTACTTATGAAGCTAAAGAGATGAAACGTACGCCACGAAGATGTCGTTTGGTGTGCTGATATCATAACTGAAATTGGTTTTGAGCCATCTAACATGACTTTTAAGTTACAACACTCAATAGACTCTCATTGCCACCCCAAAATCGAATAGCTAATTAGACACAAGTGCGTCGAAATGTTCACATAAAGATATTCACAAGGGTCTATTTTATGCCGTAATGCTATTGGTTTGTTTTTAATATTCGGGTGAGCACACAAAAAGTTTTTTTAAATGTCCTAGACATATTGTCTTGCCAACAACTTTAACAAAAAGCCAATTACAAAAGCTTTAATGGTGTGCACACAGATATGGACAGCTTTATGGCACTCACCAATGTCTCAGAGTCTAAGTTCACAAAATGGAATGCCAATAGCTTACTCTGTTGTGAAATGCCACAGGGATGACTGACAGCAACTGCGCCAAAAATGAAAGCTGAGAAAATGGAGCTCGAAGAAATTGGAGCTAGAAGCAGATAAAACGCAACTCGGAAGGAAGTTGACTTTATTTTTCATTGAAAAATGCATCTTTGTGGCTATCTTGAGCTTCGATTTGTCCTCCTTATGATGAAGCCAACATGGTGACACTGTGCCAAACGAAAACTACAAATTTGCATTGGGCTATGTCCAATTTTTACGTAGCTTTTGACGACAGCCCACCAGTAAAATGCTTGTTTCTCTACTTCTACTACTTATTTTGGTCTAAAATCACACTATGATGTAATGCATGGTCTCAGGATTACAGAAAAATATTATTTGGGAAACTGAACATTTTGACCAAATTCACAATCCTCATTACCCCGTCCCTCTTTAAAATTCAACATTGTGGAGGCAGCCCGAAACATAGACGGCGCTAATTACTTACTTATTTAAAATGAACCAATGAACGATTGAATGCACTGCAGAACAAATGGTGTGGTGACTAATTAGCACTTTGTATTTGCGTAAAAAAACTGAGATCGCGTAACCAAATAGAACGTACGAGTTGTTCTAATGGTACTGAGTGAATGAATGGATAGATCAAACACTTAAAAAAAAGCGTGCAAGTGTGTGGAAAGGAAGGCAAAACGATTAATGTCCAAGTTTCACCTAAGGGCAACCGCTGCAATGTGCAAGCCAAATAATGTGAATGAGGAACAGGCGTCGAGTTGCGCACGTACTACGTTAGCACATTTCTTAAAAATCAGGATTGCGTCATATACCACACCGATTGACATGCTAATCCCACACACCTGAACCGTACCACTCCGAAAGCTGAACGTTTAGTCCTCCTTGGTGGAGCAGAGGGGACAGCGATTGACTGCTGTGCCGAAGGCCACCAGTCTGATCCGGGCTATGGTGGTTTCATTTAAAAAGGTAGTGTAGAGCCAGAAGCCGGTGTATAGTGTGGCATGTCAGTACTACAGTTATAGAACATCAGAGGCTCAAAATTTCAAAAGCCTTCTTATACGGCACGCTTCACCATCATATTGTGGTTTTGGGACGTAAAACCCCAGATATTAGCGTTGTTCATGTTTAAAACTTTTTGTAGCACGCACAAATGGGGGCAACGCACGGAAAGGAGAAACAAACTAGCGCTAATTGAACAAACAAAGAGACATAGGAGCTGGGCAAATGAGCGTGCAGCTATTAGTTTTACTGTAATAATCATTGTTCTTAAACTATGAAAATTACGTTTTGAAGCTTCGCCCAGTGATTATTTGATGTTGCTTTTTTTATTGATGTCTTTTTCGTTTCAGCTGACCTCATCCAACCAAAAGTCTACGCGTTGAGTGCGTCCCTTCACAGCAATGGTGAGTCCAGTACGGTCTTCTTAATCTTAAAGGGTGGTAGCAAAACTGTTCAGCATCATCAGAAAACGCTGCCGATTCAGGCTCCCGAGAACACGTGCTCCAAACATTACAGTGCAGCACGTCGCCTGGAATTCACGGTTATTTTCAATCACAGTCAAAGATCGTTCCCTCTTCTATCTACAAATGGAGTCATGTACCCTAATGACCGGCAATACACCCAGTTGCATGGCCACCGGCTCATTTGAGCATCGGGAGCTGCACAGTTATCGAGGCCACCGTGGGAGGCCGCCACCTGTCTGCACGCACTCACGATCACCCTGAATGTAAAGGGCGTATTCGAAGACAGAAAAAAAAACTTCAAGCTCATGATGCGTGTTTGACGTAATTTCTTTCTCCCGTACAATTTATCTACAGCTGCTTAGCACATATCGCGCTCGTCGGGGCGAAAAAAAGATAAAAAGAAATTACAGCGTGCGAAAACGCTTACTCCTCTCGTACCTAATGCATTCTGAAATTATCTCTGTGGACGATTCGTGAGGCGAGGAAAACATTTAATGGAGCCATTCAAAGGTTACCTGGGAAATCGTTTCAGGGCCCCTTTAAATGAAGATTTTTTTCTATTGGATCAACAAAAGACGGAAATTCAGGAAATGACTGAGGCTCGAAATGGCGAGTTCTTGCCCGAGAATTGTCCCCGGAACCAACGTTTCCATAAGTTCAAAACTGTATAAAGTTGTGATTATCTGTTTCGTGTCATGCGTAATTTTTTTGTCTGTGTTATGTTTATTTGTGTATGTTATGCCATACAGAATAACTTACTTTGCACGACTATATATTTGTCTTCTACATTGCGCTGTTTTTAAATACGAAGCGTGAACCACCAACTAGCCAAACTTTCTCTCCTAGCGCTTCTATCGCACATGCGTGTATGTGAACTTATTTTACAATTTGTGCCTCGTGTGCGGTTCGATTGTAGTGTGTTTTCACATCTTGTGTTTTATTACGTAACAAACTTTTGCGTTATTTTTATCTACATTTTGTCGGCGTAGCGAGAAAGTGAAGCGATATTCACTTTATATCCCAGCACGCCGCCATTGTGAGTCTGCAAACAAACATGACTCAAACTCCATATCAAGGTGGCCTACTGATGTTATCGCTTCGCCGTTTCAGCAACGGCCGGAGGCCTCTCATTCTTCATGGTGCTGCTTGGAATCGGAATTGGGGCCGCCGCGCTATTCGCCTATGGATTCTACAGGGCGCACCAGGCGAACCGAGTCTAGACAACGGACTCGAACCTTCGACATGAAGGGGAAGAAGCGTTACACGCCTCCCCCCCCCCAAACTCATCGCAGCATCTCCCTGCTCACAAGACCATTATTTATGACCTCATGAGTCGACGTGAAACGAAAGAAAAAGAAACAAAAAAATCTCATCACTCGTTCTGACCCCGTGATACCACAGAATGGACAGCTTTGTCATCCTTAAAAACAAAGACATGTCGAGTGCAAAATCACAAAACAAGTTTCGTTTTTTTTTGCTTTGTATTTTATTGGGCTTCTCATATTTCTCGTCATCTCGTATTTGTATAAATACACAAAGGAATACCTGTGTGGTGTCTGTGTTTTCGATTATTGATGTGGAGATGTTCTTTACCTGCATTTGTTCCTGTGTATGCGGTATTTCTGAAAGTTTTCTTTCTTTCAGCTTTTTATTATTCACGAGCTTGGGGTAGCCGGCTCACAAGTCGCATACGCCTGCCAGAATGTACAAGTCTCCCCTTCGACCCCCCCCCCCCCACCCACAAAAAAGCAATTTTCGTAAAATTTGTAGACCTATATAAAAACTTATCGAGTGATTGAGTCACCAAATGGGTGACGGCTTATAAATGCATCCAAATTACACGATTTCACACAATGGTGCCTCTGTGGTCCCCTGTGTAAGAGTCACTATAGTTATGCTTTCTACATTTTCCAGTCGCTACTCCCAACTAGAGCTGTAAAAATCATTCAAGCTGACAGTTGATTATACCACACGGGCTTCATTGCGACAATCATCGTAAGGATGCTAGAGACATCTTTGCGCCGTAGGTGTGGCGTTGCAGTGCTTGCCTTCTATCGAAAACACATCGAAAACACATGGTCCCACGCCGCTTCATCTCCAAAAGCAACGATGTTCCAAAAGGCGCAACGCCTACGGTTGACCTATGGCTTCGAGTATGTGCGAGGCCACGAAAGCCCTCTTGCCCTTCTTGAAGACCACTGGACTTAACGACTGCCTGTGAACTAACAGCGTGAGTTCGTGTTGTGTACTACTATGTGTGCAGCCTCAAGCTGACTGTTTATTCATCTCTTTCTCGCATCTTCTCACTTTCGCTTATCCATCCATCTCCCTTCTTCTCTATCTTTTCCTTTCTAATATTCCCCCTTTCCCCCACTCCAAGTGCATGGTAGTCAACAGAGCTAAAGCTTAGTTAAGCTCCCTGCCTTTTCTCTTCGGTTCCCTCTCACTCCTCTCAATTGGCTCTTCCGAAGTCAGGGCAACGTTTCCATCCCCAATAAAAAAAAATACCGATGATATTGTTGTCTCGGCCTATCCTGTCCGCGTATTTGTTTGCCAGCACAATATTCACAGTTCAGCGCAAGTACGCACGCCCTGCAGAGTGAGGTGAGCGTTAAGTCAAAACTGTGTAATCCTCACCACTAGCGAGGACCGAACTCACAATCAGCTTCGCATTACGTCACAAGACGGCAAGTAGTCTTTTTTCCTACACTTTATCGCACATTAAGCGAACGCCTCTTAATTCGGCCGCCGTACGCGATAAAGTCTGCCTGTACCCGAAGCTGTCTCTAACGGGGGGCCTGTCGGCATCAGCCGTTTCTTATGCGGCAACCCGATCTTTCGTCGAGATGACTTCACATTTCCCGTTGCAACGTTTCATCGTGGCCTGGATATGAAGTCATGGCCGCCGTTGTTGCCCGTCGCAACTGAAGTGTGTCGCTGCTAGGCCCTTGAATAATTAAGGTCAAGGTTAAGGATGTTGTAAGTAGCCGGCGGATCTAGCCTTGCATAATTTGCAGGCAATTGCCCCACCCGGTTTTCTCTTTGCGAATTATAGGTAATGTCCTTTGTTTGTTTTTTAACTAAGCACGAGCGGGCTTTTAAAATAAAAATCGAGCTCATAGCGCGACGTAAGCCAGCATAAGACAGCGGCCTTTGTGCTATTCCACGTGCAGTATTGTGCCGGCACCCTATCTCGCTGCACTATACCCCAAACATAACTGTCACTTATCACCAGTCACATGCGGGGTCTGTAGCATTCAAAAATTTCAAGAGAAGTCGCGACACCTGTTTCCTGAAGATCGAGGAACCACGCGGAAACGCAATATCAGTCACGCTGTCACATGGTCCTTGAATAATGGTCCAGTTCTCGTCGTGGTAGTTATGGAAGTTTCTTATGCGGCAACCCAACCTTTTGCTGAGATGAATTCACATTTCACGTCGCAACGTTTCATCGTTGCCTGGATATGAACACATTGCAGTCGTTGTTGCCCGTAGCAACTGAAGTGTATCGCTGCTAAGTCTTTGAATAATGGTCCAGTTCTCGTCATGGTAGTTATGGAAGCGCACCTTCCTTCTTTTTCGGACTAACGGCCGGTCCTGACGAGTGTTGTCAGTTAGTCGAGAGTATAGTAACTGACAACCTTGTGGTCGTGACGTCGAGCTGGTGAGATGGCATTCACAGGTCAGTCACTCCACAGCGCACTTTGTGATCGCCCAATAATGGGGTGAGCTAACCACGTGTTTACCTGTAGCGCTCGTGTAGGGCCACTTTCAAGCATTTCGCGTCACTGCTCAATGATTTCTGATTCGTGAAATAAATATATGTAAGCATAAGTGAAAGTAGTCAGTGTCATTGCAGCAGCAGCAGCAGCAGCAGCAGCAGCATCAGCGGCGGCGGCGGCGGCGGCAGCGGCAGCAACAACAACAACAACAACAACAATAATAATAATAATAATAATAATAATAATAATAATAATAATAATAATAATAATAATAATAATAATAATAATAATAATAATGTATGAAAAACTTTAGAGGTTTCACATCCCAAAACCACGGTATGAATACGAGGGACGCCGCAGTGGAAAGCTCCGGAAATTTCCACCCCCTGGGGTTCGTCCCGAATGTACCCACATATAAGTACACGTGCCTCTGGTATTTTAGCCTTCATCGAAAATACGGCCGCTGCAGCCGCGATTCGACGCAGCGACCTCCTTTGGGTGAGCAGTCGATGCACAAATGCCACATGACCTCTCATACCTGTGTGCAAACATACGTAAATGTAGCGAATGCAATAGGTGGCTGTACCACCCACGTGACTAATGATAAAGAAAGATAACACGCAAACACACTTCACGTGCACACGGTGCACACGCACGCACGCAGAGATAGAGAAAAAGAGAGAGGTTCGGATGGTTTTTTCTTGCTATCGCTGATGTCTTTTTTAACTTGTAACGTGCGGTCAGCTAGCTACCCTGCTTCGGGAGAATGGAGAAAAAGGGATGGAAAGAAAGAAAGAGAGAGAGGGAAGGAGGGAGAGAGGGAGGGAGAAAGGGACTGAGGTACCATCAAGGTAGACTCGTAGAATAAAGTGCATGGTTTAGATTTGCTCCGCCAGGTGCCGCAACCCTTCTAGCTTTATAAAATGTTCGACCAGCTAAATTAGTTATCATTAACTGCCCTGCCACTTCATTGGCGCTTAAGTTAAATTACACTTCGATATCATATTGTCACAGGGTCATGACGCTGACGAAGGAAGAGACTGCTTGACTAAACAAGTGAAACTTTATCCAGCCGAACTTGTGGCTGGTAAACAGATGGCCATACAGTTCACTGGGATGCGCACTGGCACTAATAGCGGTGAACAGAGCGCCCCTCCGCGGTGGTCTAGTGGCTAAGGTACTCGGCTGCTGACCCGCAGGTCGCGGGATCGAATTCCGGCTGCGGCGACTGCATTTTCAATGGAGGCGGAAATAGGCCCGTGCGCTCAGATTTGGGCGCACGTTAAAGAACCCCAGGTGGTCAAAATTTCCGGAGCCCGCCCCTACAACATCTCTCATAACCATATGGTGGTTTTGGGTCGTTAAACCACACATATCAATCAATCAAATCAGCGGTGAACAGAGCGTCGGCCGCCTATCAACTGACAAACGCTGAAGCACGTCGGCATTTATAAATGCTGCCGTCGAATATTCCAGTGCAACAACAAGCGGCCGCGTAAGTTCAAGAATAATCTGCAATGTTCGCGTTGTGCGCGTAATCTTAACGAAATAATCTACTACAGCCCCGAAGGTTCTCAAACAGTGCAGATGCGGTTGCGCTGAGAATTACTTCCAGTGTAACGAGGCAATGACAAAACATGTGGATGAATTGGCGCGATATGCATCGCATTTTACACTGAACATTAACCAGAGCCATTGATATTTTTATTTTTCAGAAAAATTTTGGTGTATATTGTTAAAAGTGTTCCACCGAATCTGCTTGGAAGAGAAATAAGAGTATGTCGGGGCATATGACGGCTCCTTACCACGTCAACGCCATTCGCACACTTCGATCTATCTGTTATCTCCACTTCTCACTGCCTCCTCTTCACACTGCTTCATCACATACCGAGCCATGACGTGATGACGTCATCACATGGCGTCATCATGACGACACGTATCTTCAAATTGTGTCACTTCATCATGGTATCACTGTGACGTCACACGATGACGTCATCACGTGACATCACTGCTTGGCCGAAGGTGGGCCGATCCCGGAGGCATTACAAAACAAGGTGCACAAAGCTTACAATGCCTCAATCGTGGCTGCACTGCTAAGCCACGTAAGCCATTGAAAGCTTTCGGGGGGGGGGGGTGCGAAACGTTCAAAACATTTCAAATAGAAAAAGAAGATGACATGAAATTGTAGCCTCATGAAATTGTAGCCGCGTCCAGGGAAACATTCGCCACCGCGCTGGAACATCATATTTTATCGTAGCCTGAGCACACATTAAAGTTGGCTACACTTTCATTTCATCTCTCTAGCGATCTACGCTTCAGGTTTTTTTTTTACCTTCACACACGTCAATGTTTATTACGTGTCACCATTGGATGCTTTATTATGTATCTGTATTCTTTTATGTTCAACTCAGTGTCGCCTTTCTGCATTTCGAAATCGTTATCTCCCCCCTACACTAATGCCCCTCGCGGGTGCTGTAGGTACTGTAAATAAATAAATAAATAAATAAATAAATAAATAAATAAATAAATAAATAAATAAATAAAAGATGACGGATGTCGCCTCCGAGTCGACTGAGGCAGACGAATTAAAAGCCTTCCCTCCCCCCTTTTTTTAATGCCTGCTTCCTAGCAGTCGACGGGAAAAGTGAAACAAAGAAATTAATCAGCGGCTATACTAGGTTAACCTTTTCCTAAATTCTCACTGTAGTTAAGAAATTGAGCGACGTACTTGTTGCTAGTAAAAGGGGGCAATAACCACCCACCCTCGTACTACCATGCCACCCACCTTGGCGTTATCGGTGATCGCGTGCCGTTCGATAGTTCGTGGGCACTTCGAACACCTCCTTATCTAATCGGCAGCGGTCATTGTTTCTCTCGTCACTCCCTTTCTTGCTCGGGCATCGTGACGTCTTTCGTGGAGAAATGCGAACGCGCCTTATCCTCGTCCGTAGAACAATAGAGAGAAGGCTCGCGCGTCGGCGTTTTCCGCATAGTGTGTATAGACCTTACAGGTGCGGCGTGAGACGGGGCGTATAGACCAGTCCTCGTAGACTGCACTGCGTCATCTGCGTACTCTCATCTGGGTCAACACAAAACACACGGTGAGGCGTCTTGAAACACTAATGCGGCTCATTCTGGAATACGCGTCGATAGATGGACTTTCTTTGGGGGATTTGTTTCTGGGATACAGCGACGGGAAAGTTGCGGATGAATTGCGGGAGTTCGAAAAGATTCCGACTGTAGAGACAAATATTACTCCTAAACTACTTGTTTTCAAATCGCTTTATTTAATCCTCTATTTATTGTTATCTGCTTCATTTTCTATATCCGTGATTTCTAATTGTCAATTTCTAAATTAGTCTCTCCATGGTCCCTAATTATTTTAAAAAGTAAAGCTAACAAAGTAATTGTATTTTGTTAGACTACCCGGTTCTCGGCCAATCCCCCACCGTAGGTGTGTGCCATAAATTCTATCTTCTTCGTCTTCTTCTTGTGTGGAACCCTTTGCAGAAAAAAATGACGTTCACAAGATTGAGTATGTACAACCTATAGCCGTTCGTTTTGTGTGCCTCAGATAGGACAGATATTTTCGCCTTCCTCTAAATGTGGGGTTTAACGTCCCAAAACCACCATTTGATTATGAGAGATGCCTCAGTGAAGGGCTTTGTGAATTGCGACCACCCGAGGTTCTTTAACGTGCTTCTACTAACCTTCCTTGTCTTAACCTGATTTCTTCATAAACACGTAACCGCATGACATTTTGCAAATTTTTGCACCTGCTACCTCGTCACGCCGCAAATGTTTACAGAACCACGTCAGTGCGTTGATCTTTTTCGTACCCGTACCTCTAACAAACTAAAACGCTTAAACTAAAATTGGCATGCTTAAATATACTTCTTTTCTCCCTCAACAAGGGAACCCAGAAATGGTTCACTATAAAAAAGTGTTCATGACTTGCCGTGTCGAGACTTTTTGTGTCGCACCTGATGTGTGGTGTACAGTCCCAGATCCTGCTATAAACCAAGAGGGGCTACAACTTTTAAAAATAGAAAAATATTTGTTGTCTCTATAGCGTTGGGGGTTATAGTAAACGTAATTGGTAACCGTTTTAATTTTGATAAACTGGAAAACTCGCAGTGTGAGTCGACAGGCTCTGTTGAGTGCACGTTTGCTTGATTAGTACGTTCCAACTTAGATACAAGTAAGAATAGTGACAGGACACCGGCTTAAAAAGACAATAGAAAAGACAGCCGAATTTCATCGCAATGATAAATTACTCCACCACTACACGAAAGGTACCAGGCTAGCCATTTTCCTCCGAGGGGCCAAAGACTTAACATGCTAAGTTTCAGGAATATTATTTGAGCCGCGATGTCACCAAATACTCAAACGACACTTCGCAATTCGTGACCTCACGCGGAAAAAATTCGGCGTAGAAATTAAGACCCCCCAAAAAATAAATATTACTCTTTATTTTATCTTCCTAATTAAAGCTATGACGGTTAAAATAACGACATCAGAGTTTTTCAATATAAATTTACCAGGTTAATCCAATCCATTGTTTCATATATACTGTGCCTTCAAGTTGGCCCACTTGGGATTCTTCAAATTGTACCTTAGCCCCAGTAATGAATCGATTTCTCCATAAGTTGACGCCCTGCTTATTTGACCGCTACGGCCCTATTTAGAATCTTCACAAACGCGTGTTGAATAACCTGAACATCTTAACTCCACCATCACCGCGGGTTGTATTAGTATTTGCCCCGATATTACTGAAATCAAAGAGAATATAATGTGCCGTCGACTTGTGGGATACGGAGGAAAGAAAAGCATAACCCACACATGTGTTAGCACGCGTGCGTTAAACCTAGCGTCCAGTTTCAAGTATGCGTCTTGTATGTGCTTACCTTCCTTGGTACGTTTGACGCTTCGATTTCATCACTGAACAGTATTCAACAAATCCATTCGAGGATGGGAGCCTTGGCAGCAGTCCTTAATGGTTTCACTCTATGTGTACTGTGCAAGCAAGGGCGTGGACATTTTTTGTGGGTGCAGATACGGACGCGGCTATGAAGGCTGCTGGGGGCGCTGTGTTTGCGAACACGCACCAGTACGAGCGTACTAGTGGTCACGCAGAAACACGGATACGTGTATAGAGGTGGAACAAAACAGCCGCTAAAGAGGGAACGAGACGAAGGTGCAGGCTGAATTGTGACCATTTGTCTAGGTATACGTACATGGGTGGGGATACCAGCAGTGCCGACGTTAAGGACCACTTTGCGCCGAACTGGCTACATTGCGGTCCGTTTGGCGACGAAAATTGCCAGTTGGCGGCATGACTATTTTCTGGGTACCTTTTAAGTTTCTCGCTTTAAGTATTCAAAATGATTTTATTTGTTCATCAACAGTAGAGACTATGTTCATATTAGCGTTCCCGTTCTATTTGGCTATACGAATTCCGCGATAATGTTAAATGTCGTCGCTATACTTTGGATACCCGGCGCTTGAATTCTGGTGCCTCTTGAAGTCCACCCTGGACACGAGCGTGAAGACGTGTTTCCGACACGACGACTGAGTCATTCTTGGGCATTGCATCGTAGAGCTTACTAGGGCTGCCTCAGCGAGTGGGTTTCTCGGCCTATACAAACCTTCTATAACTGACTGAAAACATTCGTTACCGTATGATTATCAGATTATTTCTAAATGACTGCCATCGCATACAAAGGCGTTCGCCGTTCGCGGGCAGGGTCGTCAAGAAATTTCACTTCATCTACTAGTATAACCAAACGGCTCAAACGGTTGGCAGCACGCTTCCGATTATTACGTGCACAGCGATACGAGATGCAGATATTTTTTTTAATGACTAACTACAATGCTTGTAAGGTCTTGTTAAAGTGCAATAGTTTGCGATGTAGATATATATGTGGTCAAATCCTACGCAATTTTCTGGTATTCTGTTCTTGTTTTATTTTTGTTTTTGTTACCCGCATCGGCTGTCTAGTGGATACGGTGCTCGACCAATGACCAATGGTCGCAGGATCGAATCCCGTTTACGGCGGCCACCGTTTCGACGGAGGTGAATACGCTAGAGGCTCGCGTACTTTGATTGCTGAACATTTTTTTCAGAATAGTAGTAAAATCAGAAGGGCTGGACCGGAAATGTTTGGAAGAAAAGAAACAGTTTCACTCAGTGCTCATGCCAGCAACAGTTTGTTTGTGTCTGTGGGATGTTATATTATGCGAGTTTGGAACAAATTGTCTACAACGTTCATTCATTCATTCATTCATTCATTCATTCATTCATTCATTCATTCATTCATTACAATTCTGCTGCTCTGATCGTTAGACTTTTGGCAGGAGTGGGTGCAAGTGAATACAAAAAATGATGACAATAAACACACATGGGGCATTGCGGCCATAGCAACAAAACCTCGGTTAGCGAATGCATTAAGAAAAATGGCAAAAATGAACATAAATAAAACATTATATAGTTTTTAAATAACTAATGAAAATGTGGATGCATAAACAAACGGAAACATAGGATGCTACACGTCCCTTATACTACGCTCTTGGATGAAAAAGAATTATTTGATCACCGGGCCCCACCTTTTTTTTTTTTTTTTAGTCCTTAGGTATCCTCAGTTTGGCTTTACCTCCTACACTGGTTCAAGAGTGTTGCACTCTGTACTTCAATTTGGCGAGTGCAGCTTGCACCACCTGCACTTCTGCATTCGATTTGACGTCGTGCTGCACGAGTACATCGGCACTTCAGCACTAGCTTCCCTACGAGTTCTCGTCTCCTCGTGCAAGTAGCGCGAGGTATACACTGCGTGTCTGCACTTTTGCCCTCGATTCGACCGCTGCACCGAAACCGCTTGGGTCACAGTGCTCTCACACGGGTGGCACTGGCGCTGCGCCTTCGTGAACCGCGTTCAGAAAGTGCGGCCAAATCAGGGAGACTTCCGGCTGGCTCGCCACGTATAAGAGTTTTTTTTTTTTTATTGAACACGTAAGTTATCTTAGGTGACGCTCTTTTCAGAGAGTCGGGGCACCCAAAGAAGAGATAGAATCTCTCTTTAAACATTAAAGGGAGTCATATGCGTGACAAGCCAAAATAACCTAAAACACTAGACATATCCACTTTTTTTAAAGCGTACAGCAAAGCAGTAATTCATCCCATGTTTTATAGAAAAGTACACTTTATGCATGTGTGTTTTTTTTTGTAAGAAAGTTTAAAGGTGTAGAGTAATATGTACTGTACTATGCGAGGGCGATTGGTTGTCCCCAATATGCAATATAAATCACGCGAAGGTGGGGGGTTAGAAAAAATATTTAATGATGTCGAGTACATCGTACTCAACTATGGGAGAGCACTGAGCCATCCGGCTAAAAGCTGGCCGTGCTAGACGGCTTCCGGCATTGTGGCCATGTAATTGTGCAGGCATATGTATTGCATAGTGCGATGAAACTCGAACCATGCCCTTTCTTTTCAGGCTATGGTGTCATGGGCCTTTCCAGCGGTGCTCGCGTTCACAGCGACGCTTTCCATACTGTCTACCGGACAGGCCGACTGCGATGCAAAGCCGAAGAAGCCAGTTAAACGTAGGTGAAGGCTACATCGGATTTCTATCTCAGAATCACGATGTTCAAGAATTAGTGGTCTTTTTTTTTCGAAAACTTGTTTTAAATTAGGCTTCAGTATTCAGCACCTTGAAAAATGCATCAGGCGTAATATACATGTGCGCAAAATAAATTATCATTTATTTATTAACAATCAAACAACTGGGCTGTTTGTGCTATACGACACTAGTTTGCAACCGAGTTTTCAATGCCTATGCACAGCAAAGAGTTACAGAAAGCTGAACCAGCGGTGAGCAAGCAGCAATGAAATTCATAGAGAATCTGTGGTAAAGTGAGTGAGTGAGTGAGTGAGTGAGTGAGTGAGTGAGTGAGTGAGTGAGTGAGTGAGTGAGTGACCACCCAACAGCATCTCGTGCTCCCCTCAGGGGCAATGTCCCATGCATTTATTCCCAAGATTGCGTAGTTCTGGGCACCTCCCTTATTCATCCCTTATTTGTTCAAGCATACTACTTCATTAAACTAAAAGATTCACAATCAGAACAGCTAATCGAGCAGGATGAAAAGTTGGGAGAGCTGTATTAACATATATGTGGGGATCTAATTATCTGCTAAATATGCATATCTGGGCCTTTTATTTTTTATCATTATTTGGCTTTAAGGCTAGTATAGTCTTTAAAACGTACAGCACAATAAAATTGAAATAAGTGAATTAAAATAAAAGTGCCTTCCGCACTTTTATTTTATTATTTTTTACACCAGGGGACTTCACATAGACAGGATGCAACGCCGCTTAAGATGAAGCTGCGAGCGCTACTGCGATTTTGGTGATCGACAGGCAGGCTTTTCTGAACGACCTTAGCCAGAACGCCTTTCCTGTGTGTGTGTTGTTTTTATCCTGCGTGTGCGTTCACTCTTTCCCTCTCGTTTTCTCACTCTTTCTCTCTATGAACACCCTCTTTCTTGCCTCCCCTCTTCCCGCTGGGTAGTGACCCGGATGCTAATATCTGTTCAACCTCTCGTCCTTCCTCTTCACCTTTCTTTCTCCTCGGCTTCAATCGTAAGTCAGCTTTTCAACTCCAGATGTCAGATTTAGATAAAATGAGTCGGCCTACAACCATGTAAATGCAGTATTTGGGACCACATTTTTTAAATGCGAAAGTGTTTTATGTCGGGGTCCACCATGGCTCCGCTGACGTATTTTCGTCACGAATATGATGGTGTGAAATTTATACTAACAGATTGTGAAAAAAAAATTACCGAGAAAGAAAGGTACTGTCACGTGACATCAAACCAGTGACCTCTCACTCTGCAGCGCGTAGCGCTAACAACTGTTTCTTCTGTATTTCAGGAATTACGACCTCTTCTCTCATTTTCTGCTGAAAATGTGTGCTAATTATTTGTGCTTGGAATCTGGCTGCGTCCTTTTGAAAGTACCAATACACGTCTACAATGTTCATCATTCCCAATTGTCTTTCGCTACTCTCTGATTGCAGCCAAGGCTATTCCGAACCTCCTACAGAATTACAGGGATGGGTGGAAACTCACGGCTGAACTAAACAACGCGGACGAGGTGAGATTCCAATGCTGCGGCACGATGCATGACTTTCTGATACTAAGCCATAATTGTTGGCATGTTTACCAATGTTTTGGTTCATATTCAATAAAGACGTGACAGAGGCAAGCGACTTTCCACAATTTATTTGTAGTTGCCTTAATTCGGCCTGTCATGATCGGGAATCTGCAACCATAACTCTATTTGCCTGATAATTGGAACTATATATTTAATATATGGTGCCCACATTGTCATCTTAACGCTTGAAATTTTTATGCAATATGAATAAAATTAAATTGTGATGCGTCATGTGTATGCTATGAACACCTGAAAAGGATATCGGTATTTTTTATTTGGTTGTTACAAATTTTACAAAGAACAGTACGACAAAAAAAAAAGGGGGGGGGGGGTGGGGTCATCGCGTCGGGACCGTAAAAAGAGAGGGGCAGTTTCGATTGCTCATTTTTTTACGCCCTCCTCGTGTCAGTTTTCTTTTTGTTTTATTTTTCTCATGCTATATAGTCAGGCAGACCAGCTTTCCACCACACTATATGCAGTTGCCGTCGTTCATCGAGTCACATCGGCGGTTGCCTACTTTTGCCTATTTCTCCAGAAACTGACGACGTACATGGTCGAGTACTACGACACGGAAACGAAGCAAGGCTTTCTGAGCTTCAAGCAGAACGGACTCGACGACTTGAACCTCTTCTACATCTCCGACACCTCGGAACTATTCGTTTACCAGAGTAAGCGCATCACCTTTAATAGCATCCACCGTGACGTCATAATAAGGGTGTGGTTGAAGTGGGTGTACTAGTTACGAAACGTCAATGACATTGGGTAACGAATAAGTGACTGTTGAAGGGAGAGTTTTATAGTGGTATAGAGAGAGAAGTGCCAAAACTTGGTAATGTCGCAGTCTTTGACCAATAGACGCGAGATAACACTTGATAATGCGACACGAGGTTCTGCGCGTGCTGTAGTCAGGTGACGACAGTGTTTATATTGCGGCCCCTGGCTCTTGAAAATAAATTCGAAAATAAATAAAGTTTAATGTTAGAGTAAAAGGTCACTGCTTATAAAAACATGTAAAATAATAATATTGTGCACGGCAGGGCTTAACTAAACAAGAAATGAAGGTAAACGTGGGACACAGATTGCGGCAGCAGTGGGACAAGGTGTATCAGTGCTTTAGTAGAATGAATCAACAGTGCTTACGCTATTCATAACAAAAAGTAAGTGTATTAAAAGACGCAATGAGATGGACTTGTTCGCTTCAGTCTCATTAACGCAAAAGAAAAAAAAAAGACTTCTTGGCGGTACCCATGAGAATGATACAAATTTCGTTTTCGCCATGCTGTGCTCCCCTAAAGGCGTTGCTCCGCTGTGCCGGCTCTAAAGTACTGACAGCAAAGCGCACATCGTGAATGCTACATTATAAACCCGATCACGTGGTTCGAATTGCGCCTGTGGCATGCACCGCTAAGACGTGGTTTTATTGCAAAGCAAGCACTTCCTTGCGCAAAACAGGGAATACGAGGTTTTCGGAACTTCATTTCAACAATCCATGCTGCCTTAATGTTTGCCTTTAGTGCCTCTACAAGCTTCATTTCTGCTCGTCTTCTTTTTTGCAGAAGGTTCTTGCAAGGTGATGGATGTGCAGAACCCACCCGATCCCGTCAAATCGCTCGTTCTTCGGTGGCGAAACTGGCGTCAGAATTCTACGATCCTGGGTCCTTCCGCACTCTTCGCGAGGGCTTGGCTAGCCCAGAGCAAAGAACTGGTAAGCGACACAACGCAGGCACAATGTCGAAAGTGCCGAACACGTTTTAACGCGATGGCATTCAAAGAACTTGTTCGCAGAAATCGCAGCATCGGCGTCGGTGTCGACGTGGGCGCTGTTGGTTGCGAGCGAAAAATCGTCATCTTCTGTGGTATACCTAGAATACGAGAAAGATGCAAATAAAATAAATAATAATTTTTGGGTCCCGGTGAGGATCGAATCCAGGCCGTTTCCGTGGTGTTCTCCCACAGGACACGCGTCTGCTTTTAGGCATACAGTTAACTTCCCCTGCTTGGAAATTCAATGAAAACAATCAACTTTCACGTTTTATACAAACACACGCATCCTGTGTACAGGTTCCACAATACAGCATTTAATATTGTAGTAATATTGCGTGTTACAAGCGTGCTTGCCATCGGGCATCATCAGAACATGTGGTCATCATAGCTTGGTGGTTTAAAGCGCAGCCACCCATTGCAAAACGCACACATGTTACGGCTCGTAATCTGTTAGGGCTCTCCGTATAGCAAGTTCGAAAACATGTGCGCATAACTATGCTCGTGCTTCAGAGCATGATAACCATTGTACAGAACGCAGTCATATGCGAAAATTTCACTGACACTGCAGCCACTTTCAACTCACAATTTAAACTTCTCGGGTAACATCCTACGATAAAAAAAAAAGTATGTTCTAAGTGATCGCAGAAGTCGCTAGGAACAGCGGATCACTATCACGTGACCCGCCATTAGACCCGCCGCGGTGGTCTAGTGGCTAAGGTACTCGGCTGCTGACCCGCAGGTCGCGGGATCAAATCCCGGCTGTGGCGGCTGCATTTCCGATGAAGGCGGGAATGCTGTAGGCCCGTGTGCTCAGATTTGGGTGCACGTTAAAGAACCCCAGGTGGTCAAAATTTCCGGAGCCCTCCACTACGGCGTCTCTCATAATCAAATAGTGGTTTTGGGACGTTAAACCCCACAAATCAAATCAACGTTCAATTCTTAAAATCGATGCTTAAGGGTCCTCTTTTCTTTTTTTTTCCTTTTTTTTTGAGGTTCCTGCAGTTCGCTTTGTAGCACGCACAGACCATCGCTGGCTGACGTGTCGCCCTGACGGTTGGCCACTTTGGGCATGTGCGAGCTTAGAATGACATCTACGAGTGCTGACTACATGTGCAGTTCTTCATCTTCTCCTGCGCATACAAATCATCGTAATCACGATCACCGTTTGACCCACTGGATGTTCTGTCTCTGGCTCGTACGCGTGTGTCGTAAATACAATAGTCGTTTTGTCGTACCTACAGATCTTCCGTGGTGAATACTGGGTCATCCCAATTTACACGGTACGTGGTGTTTAGCAAAGCCGTCAACAAGCTTTTAAATCAGAAATACGCAGAGGAAGTATCTTTTTACGCACCTTGGCCACCTTGCAACCAAAGCCTGCCAGTCGCGTTACTCGCTGTACGGAGACGCCCCGCCGCGGTGGTCTAGTGGCTAAGGTGCTCGGCTGCTGACCCGCAGGGCGCGGGTTCGAATCCCGGCTGCGGCGGCTGCATTTCCGATGGAGGCGGAAATGTTGTAGGCCCGTGTGCTCAGATTTAGGTGCACGTTAAAGAACCCCAGGTGGTCTAAATTTCCGGAGCCCTCCACTACGGCGTCTCTCATAATCATGTAGTGGTTTTGGGACGTTAAACCCCACATATCAATCAATCGCTGTACGGAGACTTGGCACGTACCTTGTCCTCGCACAAACTATGGATTTGAAACACTACGTTACTGCCTTCCAAGTGTGATGAACAAATGGAAACTAACAACTGATAATCTGCGTATATTGTCTAAAACTGAAATGTTAAATCGGATGCGCTGATTGCGTTGTAAATGAATGTTGGGTGATTTCTGTAATGGTTATTCAGTTTTTATTCTTTCATGCATTGCTTTGTTATGAATATTTTTGTATGTATTTTAGAGTTGTGATTCTAATATTTGCTGTCATGAGCCACATGCGTGTTTCTTTTTGTATTGTCGCTTTCCGCTGCCTGTAATGTTTGTAATTTTTTGTAAATTTGTAGTTTAGATTTTTTTTCTGGGTGAAGGGGCCAGTCAAGCTGTGAAATGCAGCTTTTTTCCCTTCGCACCAAACCACGTATACGTTGTATTTTCGTGTACTTGTCACGTGGTTGAATAAACTCAAACTCAAACTCAACTCAAGTTCTTCGGCAGTACTATACGTTGCGTTGCGCAGGGAACTAATCTGCTGAGCCTGATGCGTTGCACAGATTTGGTGCCATTTTTGTCGAGGAGGGGTTTTATGAGCCTCCATCCACTACCTTTCTGTGTCTGCCCGTTGAGGGAGTTGCAAACTTCGTCCCACCGCCGTCGGCAAAGAACCACGCAGTATTCTTTGATGGTTTTGTTGAGCTCGGCGAGCTTCTATCGCAGTCTTTGATTGAGTCGTTCACCCTTCCAGTACGGTTAAAGGGGTGACCCCTTTAAGGACCGCACCCTTCCCTATCTATCTATTAATAAACATATTTCAGTCACTCAGTTATACACTATAAAAGCGATCATGCCGCAATAGGCTGGTCACTCACAGGCGAGGGCACAGTTATCCATTGGAGTCGCGAAGCGTCACACATTCTTTAGAGGCATACGCTATAGTTGTAATAAATCAACGTAAGGAATGTGGTCGTGCAAGAGGACGACAAAGATTGAAAATTTTGCGCGCTTGGCAGCATTCAGTCTGAACTGGTGGCAAATCACGTGACCACCGCTACGCTGTCTCGCATGCTTTGATAGAGTGGATTTACTGGGACTTTCACTAAGGAGGAACGCGCTCCTGCGAAGTCCCCTCTGTGAAGACCAAATATTGGCCATCCAAAGTGTCCGTGAATGGAGCGACAGGCTAGGCCAGTCGGTCCCGTCGTGGAATGAACCGGGTGCGCGTTTTATCACATTTTGCTGGACCTGATAAGTTCGCTCACTCAACTCACGTCATGCGAGGTGCTCGCCACAAGGTCATTTCCCGTGACGGAATATAACGTGATCTCGCTTTGACCAATGAGGCGCAACATTGCGCTTTCTAGCGGCGGACAGCTGTGGGACTTTGTCAAGCTGCCTCTTTCGGGAAGCACCTTTTACACCTTGTTAGGCGAGTTCGTTCATTCTTAACGAGCTTATGGCGCGAAAAAAAAAAAACATAAGAAGGACGAGCGCAAGGCCTTCTTTCGTCATGTTTTTTTTTTCGCGCCTTAAGCTCGTTAATAGCTTTTACCTACAGCTGACCTTCATCAAACTACTGATGAAAAGTAAAACATTATATTATTATTATTATTATTATTATTATTATTATTATTATTATTATTATTATTATTATTAGTAGTAGTAGTAGTAGTAGTAGTAGTAGTAGTAGTAGTAGTAGTAGTAGTAGTAGTAGTAGTAGTAGTAGTAGTAGTAGTAGTAGTAGTAGTAGTAGTAGTATTAGTAGTAGTAATATTATTGCTTACTTACGATGCTACGTGAGCTTGCGAGCCAATGACAGAGACTGGTGCGCTTACAGTTTCGTTTTATAATGGTTTTCATGGCGTCCATGGCACTGGAAGATCTCATTTCTTTAATGCACAACTGTCGAACGAAACAACCCTTCGTAGCAAGTCGCTTTAGTCATATGTTCGTTACATTTTCCGAAAAATGTAACCAATAATCCCGCTGGTGTACAGGACCCACATGGCAAACTATAACCGCTTTTCTTATATCGTAAGGAAATGATGTCGTATGAAAACGTGGACATTGTCAAAGAACGGCTATAGCTACTTTCGAACGAGGGCACAAGCTTATTACGCTACTGTTTTTTTTAATTATTAATAGGAATATTATTAAAGCCTAAGTAGCGCTACCATGATTTTAACTCGGACGGACGCAATCTGCGCAGTATTACCAAGGTCCGGCTGAGCCAATACGAGGGATTAAAAGCATGCAGTGGGCCGCCTGCTACCCTGAAGACGACGAGCCGACGCGGGTTTGGTTTGCAGGTGACCTTTTTTTTTTATTTTTTAACGCATGAGTGTATGTGTCTCTGCTTCGAAGATTCGCGATGCGGTGTATGAAGCCGGGTGACGTAAACGTTGGCCCAGTATTCAGAACGAGGTCGGCGACACAATTTTCATGGTGGACTGTTGATTGACTACAGCCGAGCACAACTTTCGGAAAGCGTGCTTGTCTACTTCTCTACCTCAAAGACGGATGTGCAAAGGTCTGCACCAACGAACACATGGTTCAAAGGGGCGCTAAAGATTAGCAAAACAATTTTTCGCGTATGGCAAGCAAGTAGTAAAGTACGATTCCATGGTACGATTTTGCAGTCCTGAGAACACCACTATTACCACGGCACGACGCTTCAGTAAACGAAAAAGCACGCGAGAAGAAAATTTGGGGGGGGGGGGGGGGATGCCACCTTGAGATTTCCAAACTAAACACCATGAAGTCACAATTTTGAAGGCATATACTGGGTCTTACGTAGCTTCTAATCGATAAAATTGAAAATCATTGTCATCGATAAGTGCCGTGGACCTAGTATAAGACAGTTCAAAAAATTTCATGGAGCCAATGTCGCGAAAATACGACAAATAGATTTTGCAAACTTCTTACTGTCCTGCGTGGAGATTTGGGCGCGAAATTTAAAAATAGAACTTTAACCTCGATTTTTTTTTTTCGCAAATAACGAACGTATGATAATGAAACTTATGGCATTGCAGTTCTGAGAGTGCAGTTTATCAATTTAGGTCAAATCATTGTTTTTCTTTATTGTCATAAACCGGATTGAATGTAACACCGTTGTCGGAGAACTCCACTAAAGTAGTACATAAGTGGGACGATTTCTTGTTGTGAAGTCAAACAACAGGCCCGCTTCAGTCATCTGGGTGCGGTCTCTCCAGTCTTATTAAGTGACGTAGGTAAGAATAGGCGGGTGGCACTTGTTTTACGCTTCCTACCTTTACAATACATTTACAGTTACGCTTGATACTATACTTTTAGGAACATGGTGCCAGTAGCAGCATGCTCAAATGTTTAAAACTTCATGCTCAACTGTTTGTCTAGAGCTTTACCTGACGCGCCTCTCACTATCAATAACTCGCCCTTTCATGCTAACACCACAACAATTTTACAACGTACTGTCATGATATATGGGCAGGAATACCGAAATTGTATTTTAAAGGCAACAGCACCTAAACGTGTTCAACACGTGCAAAAGCTGGTCATGTCACTAAGTACTCACACGTAAATGTATTTGTTGCAATGCAATAATAAGTCACATTCATATCGGTACGTTACACGTAATCGCCGACTGTACAAAAGCGAATTCAGTGTTCCAGCTCATATTGCTCGCGTCAGTACGTGTCGTGCCTCATTTCAGATGCCATCTGGGAAATGGGCTACGGTACGGAGAAGTCCTTGCCTCTCAGGATTACCACTGGACCGCATACTATCGATATCATGATGATGCAACCTTACGTGAACGACGACGATGACGTTTTGAAAGTAAGTTACTTTCACTGACATGTAGGAACAGTGGTGCTGCTTACGCTTCTGTGCAGTTTTATTCTAAAATCATATTTCTGTTAATCACAGTGCATATTTTTCTTTTCTAATTATCATTGTTAATGCAAGTAGTAGTAGCATTTACGTGCCAAAATCGCGATAAGGTAATCAGTGGCGCTGCGGCATATGGGAGAGCGAAATAATATCGACCAGCTGGGGTTCTTCATTCTGCTCCTAAATCTAGGAACATGAGTTCTGTTTTGCACTTCGACTTCATCAAAATGTGGTGACCAATGCCAGGAATCAAGGCACTCCCTCGGGTTGTAGTAGTAGTAGTAGTAGTAGTAGTAGTAGTAGTAGTAGTAGTAGTAGTAGTAGTAGTAGTAGTAGTAGTAGTAGTAGTATCGGCGGCAGCAGCAGTGGTGGTAGTGGTGGAGGCAGCGCTGTTATGAGAAAAAAGTAATCAGCAGGCTGGCGACTGCCATTCAAATGACCGGAATCAGACAAAACTTTTCAGTATTGTAGTATATCCATGTTCTCTTTCATCACGTTTTTTTTTTGTCTTTCCTTGTCTTGCACTGTTAAGTTCAGTAATGAACCAGGTGGTCGAAATTTCCGCAGCCCTCCGCTACGGCGTCTTTCATAATCATATGGACGTCTTAAGACGTTAACCCCCCCCCCCTCCCCCCTGATCGATCAT
Organism: Rhipicephalus microplus; assembly: GCF_013339725.1. Taxonomy (NCBI): domain Eukaryota; kingdom Metazoa; phylum Arthropoda; class Arachnida; order Ixodida; family Ixodidae; genus Rhipicephalus; species Rhipicephalus microplus. Next base: position 112,223,960 of record NC_051167.1, on the reverse strand, counting down.
CAAGTCAGTTCAGTAATGAAACTTTATCCGTCTTCTTTCTGCATGTCCCTTTGTTCTAATCTTTTTCCCCCTGTCTGTGCAAGATACCAACGGGAATGGGATGCAAACGCTTGGCTAAAGATCTTCCGATGCCACCTAATTTCTCGAACCTGGACCTTGAGTTTCACGTCGAGATGGCTTTCACCAATCCCACGCTGCTTGGCCCGGACCACTATATATCGCATTTAGAAGTAAGTTACCTGTGTTTGGCTCACCAGACATGCTACCTCGTGTGTGTATGTTATGTTTCCTTGTGTTATATTGGCATTCCAGTGTGTTGTTGAGGCGAAAGCCTAACATCGTATGAAACGCGAAAATCGCCCGAGGTATCTCATCGGCGCCTACGTGAGTGTTGCGAAAAAAATTATCACGCGATAGCGTCATTACATGACATCGCCGCTTGCTCGAAGGTGCTCTGATCACGAAGGTAGTGCAAAACCAGGTAAGGTGCAAAGAGCTTGAAACGCTTCCGATCTTGAAGGCAGAGCAAAACCAAATAAACTGCAGAAAGCCTGAAACGCCTCCGATCTTGAAGGCAGTGCAAAACCAAATTAGTGCAAAAAGCTTACAAGGTCTCTGATCTTGGAGGCAATATAAAACTACATTAAGTGGGGGAAAGCCTTCAATGGTTGATGGGGTACAATCAATACATCCACTGGGAAGAAAACGAAGGTGGCTTTTTTCGCCTTCCGGTCATATTAGGGAATGTATTATGGATGGCTTTCTGAGTTAACTTTTCACCATGTTGCAGTAGTTTCTTGTAAGATTCGGCTTGTGGTGTCTTTACTCTGTCTTAATTTGAGTGCGTTTGACATTGTTCGCCTATGTGTAAAGAGTGATTATGAATGCCTACGTGTTCTTATGTGCAAAGACGCGCTCTGCGTCCAGTTGTTTCCTCAAGCGTTAGAGACTTCAAACACCTGTAATCATTGTACATATCTCCCTGCTTGAAAATAGTGACTGTGGAGTCCATACGAAGCGCCTCTTCCCTCCTCCTTCTCCAGCTCATGCCACAGCACAGATGCAACCCGCAGGTCTACCGTCTTGCATCGGCAGAAAGTTTTCCTGACAGTTGACAAATTTCTCTGCCAATTTCTCTTTTTATTAAGGTGATACGAGATGACAGGGACAGTATCCTGAGTGTAATCGGCGCAGACTGGACGGCGGCTAAGAAGAACACTGGATCTTCCATCGCGAATTTGCAGTGGATCTACGACTACGCCAATGGTAAGAGCGATCGTTCAGGCATAAGCATGGACGTCCTCATTGCTCGCTCTTCATTGGCGGGGTGAAGGGTTGCAAAGTTTTAAACTCCCCCCTCTTCTTCCCTCATTACGCACGCCTATGGGGAAAATGTAAATTCTTCTAGAGGCCTGGGAACTCCCTCACGACGCGACGAGGGCCTCTGGCTCAATTAAACCGCACATTTTTTTGATCAGGTCACCCTTTTTTATTGTCGTTGGTGCTGGACTACTGAACCCGAAGGTCGCGGCTTCAAATCCCTGCCGCGGTGGTAGCATTTAAATGAAGACTAAATGGAAAAGGCCCGTGTACTTACGTTTAAGAACATCAGATGGTCTAAATCTCTGGAGCTCCCTACAGCAGCCTCTCTCAAAATCATTTCGTAATTTTTGGGACGTAAACCACCAGCAATTACTATTATCCTGTGCAACTTCCAAGTTAACATTCATGGTGATAATACATTAAAGTAAATCACACGATAACAAAACAACTTTTAGCAGCAGTGATTTTCATTTCATCCTCTCATGTCCTTGTTCGCGATTGTCACAAATATATTCTGTATATCAAACTTCGGTGCAACTGTAGCACTTGCAAAATCATAACGTACGAAACGTATACGTTATGATTTCTCGCACGTATGATGTATCTGCGACTAAGTCGATGCCTTAGATTTCAATTCTCCTATACCAGTGTCACACAAGTGACTTCCATCGCGATCAGGGCAAATCTGGATTAGACTCAATCCACATTAGGTGCTGTTACACGGTCACCCTTAATCGCGATCAGGCCCGATCGGGATCAAGGCGATCACGATCTGCGCATCGATATGTGGCTTCCGGATCACGATTGGACTGATGCCTGCGTGAAGCTCGATCTTGATTAGATTGCGCCGAGTAGCTACGTTGATCATTGATCGCGACAAAGAAATCCGAACCGGATCGATACTGATGGTGACCAAAAGGACCCGCGCGACACCAGTATTAGCAGACCTAAGTTCGTTGGGTCTAAGAAATCGATTTGATGATATGTGGGGTTGAACGTCCCAAAACCACCATTTGATTATGAGAGACGCCGTAGTGGAGGGCTCCGGAAATTTCGACCACCTGGGGATCTTTAACGTGCACCCAAATCTGAGCACACGGGCCTACAACATTTCCGCCTCCATCGAAAATGCAGCCGCCGCAGCCGGGATTCGAACACGCGACCTCCGGGTCAGCAGCTGAGTACCTTAGCCACTAGACCACCGCGGCGGGGCGGGTCTAAGACCTCGGACAACTTGCGTGAAATCATCACTTACCTGCAGGTCACACCTACAGCTACGTCGACCGCAGCGGAACGTACGGATGCAAGGTAGACGCGCAGGACAACGTCCGACCCGTGGTTAAACTTCCGGACAAAAATGAGGTCAACATGATGGACACCATACTGCCCACGTACGACGTACTCAAGAAAGCAAGCTACCTCGGCATCGTGAGTGTGAAAGTTGGAAGACGCGAAACTCAGCCAGCTCGTGTTTTAGTATGGTAGAAAGGAAAAAAAAAAGGTACGACACAATCAAATGAACACGACAAAAAATTGGGGCATGGAAAGCATTGGGGACATTAATTGTTGTATTTAACTGTATAATAGAAGAACTGGCGTAAGTTGAAATGGATTAAAGTGGACCAAAAGGCGTGCTTTTCGACGATGGGATCCGAAGGAAAAGTTTATTCAAATTTGGAAATTGAGGGTTTGGATCCCATCAGCGAAAAAGGTGATTTTTAGTGCACTTCATTTCATTTCAATTTATGTTATTACTTTTATGTTACAAAAAAAAACAATTATTGACCAACGATGACCGACAATTGTTGACCTGGCCTGACTCTTCTCTCTTGGATTTGTGCCATACTATATTAAGGTTGCGTTAGTGATTGCCATTTACCATCATTCAATATGTTGTTGATGATGATGATGACAATGGTGATGATAAAAATGTTAATCACAATGATGATGATGATATCGTTGACAATGATAATGACAATGATGATTATGACAATGATAATTATAATGATAATAATAATAATTATAATTAGGAGGATAATGATGATGATGGTGATAATATTGATGATGATGATGATGATGATGATGATGATGATGATGATGATGATGATGATTATGATGATGATGATGATCTGGGCTATCTTCAGTAATTTTCAGGCCATCTTAGCGAGTTCTGGTGAAGTCGTACAAAATTAGACCGCGGTACGTATTGCGGCACGATTCCGTCAATATATACTTTGGTGGAAAGGTCAAGTTCGAAGCGACGGAAAATAAACACGATAAACGTGGGCTCCTCGTACGGCAGCTCAACGATTCTGATTCAGGACAATGTATGCGAGCATCCATTAGAAGAAAAACATGTCCACCACATTTGCAACTGAGCCATAGAAGAGCCTCGCACAAACAGTGCAATCACAAGCGGTTCGAACTGCTCACATACAGCCAAGTATTGATGTTACGGATTGCACGAAATGCATAGTTTATTGTTATTATGATGCTGCCACCATTTAGTTACGCCGCTGATTGATACTGTAATTAATCAACTAATGAATATTATATAATTGACAGCAAACCGTCCGTGGAATGCCCGTGCACACCTACGAGTTGGTGACGGATCCAATGCCAGTGGGGGGTGCTCACCTTATGTACGCTGTGCTGATCTACAGCTTTCTTGCGGTAAGATCACTCAAACGTGTGTTTCTGAAGCATGCCATGCCAATAATGACCATTCCTGATGCCCTGCCCCGATGTCTTCCTGCCTGGTTCACTTGTATGCTGTCTTCCCTTCGCTCGTCACTTCGCTCGACGCTGAAAGGTTCATCGTTAATACCTAAAAAAATACGTTTGACTGAAGGAGACTTCTGAATTCCCGATTAAATTTACAAGGCCAAGTTTGCGACCTAAAACCAGCGATACAAGCGTGAGATAGTATGGCAAAGCCATCTATCTGAAACGTTACATAAACGATGACGATAGTTATAGCGCGAGAACAAAACGACGACACAGAGACAAGAAGGACACGAAAGACACGAGCGTTCGCGTCTTTCGTGTCCTTCTTGTCTCTGTGTCATCGTTTTGTTCTCGCGCTATAACTATCGTCATGCCATACCAACTAGCCCAAGCTGCCACACTTCTAAGTTAGATAAACGCCTGACGTCAAGAAAATGAATAAGCGCCATCGGATGGAGCGTTTATGCGAAATCTTTGTGTGAGTGACAGCGATGGCTGATGGTGGAGTTAATATTTCGGCCTACGTTGTAAGCAAGTGGTTTTTGAAGAAGAGGAAAAGGGTGCTAATTTCTGTCTTCCTAATTGGCTTTGACGCTGGAAAGCGTCGGAGTACAAACGCTTCACGACCCCCTTCCCCCCTCCTCCCTCGCTGCTAAAGCCCCTGATTTTATTCAGAGGTTTTACTGGTTACGGGCCACGCTGACACCTTAATTGTGGTAGTGGTAGAAGATGGCAATGCCAGAATTTCTTTCAGCTATGACGCACTCGATTCCTCTTATGTTTTTTGTCTTACTTCAGGAGGACGCTATCATGGACACATCGGTCAATCAAAGGAATCTGCCGATCCGTGTCGCCATGTATGCCTACGTTAACAAGATGACTCAGGTACGGAAAAGTTTGCAGCAATTTAGATTCACAAAATAGGGCTTGTTTCAGCTACCACTTTCCCCTGAACTTCTGCCTTATAATTATCTGAGAAGGACTTGAAAATTATGGCGCAAAACTATAATTAAGGCAAAGCGTGAGCCGGTCCATTGACTATAGTTCAACGTAATCGCTGTGAAGCCTTACACGGCCATGGCATCCAATTCTCGGTCGCAATCTGTGTTGCGTAGATTAATCACTGTGCATTCACAAGTGACCAGGCGAAATTTAAACGCATTTGTTCGAGCACTTAATAATTGAATATTTTTTTTAGTAATCACGCGAGTGGTATGACAGTCGGCCAACACTGTCGCATTCGCGAGCCGTGACGTAACAAGCTGCTTGTCATGTGAGCGTACGCATTCCGCAGAAAGGTTTTGTTTCATGCTCAGATGCGAGTGCTATCGAGATATTCCACATTTTTTTTCTCAGCTTGGCGTTTAAATTGGATGATTTACAATGGCAGAAACATTGATAGAAGACAACTATTCTGCTCCATGGTACACATGACGTCAAACACGCCATCACAACATGGCGGCCGCCGATGCTGGAAGAGGCAGCTTTTCATATTTCGCAAGTGCGCTTCTTAACACTGCATCTCTGCCCTACTAATGGCGGCACCTGTCCTACTTCAAATGAAGACCAGGTCCTATAGTTAAACACGTTGGGGCTCGTCTATTATGTGCAGTAATGTCGAGATAGTTAAACCTACATTTTCCATGTTTTAGTGCAAGTAAACTGTGCTTGGACACTCTGTTTGCAGAAAGTGGCTAGCCGCCATTAGTAGGGAAAACTGCATAGCAGGAAAGCTAGCTTTACATTTATGAAAAGGGTCTGTGACATCCTATGGCTTAGTTTACATAGAAATATTATTGCACAGTATATTTTTTTATATTTACACAACAGATCGTTTACTCCTATTTTGTCTTGGAAACTACAAAACTTTTTACACGACATTCTCTTTAAAAATTTCTTGCATAAATCAAAGAACAAGCCTTCAAGAGCGTATAACACATTTATTGATCATATATTCGTATAATATATTAAACATATCATCATATATATTCCCTGTCATATGCTCAGTGATCGCAACCACTATATGCTACTCGACCTTGTGTTACTGAACTGCGTTTGCATTTATGTGTGCCTGTTATTGAATTTTTTTTCTTTTTGCCTGTTTGCTTCTTCCTTATTAGGTGGTACTATATATTGTCTTGCCCCCTATATAATGCCTGTTCTAGGCCCCATAGCCTTAATAAATTAAATGAAATAAAAAACTTTTCAGTTGTGAGAGTAGCGCTGCGTGTGCCTTCTCTCTCTTTTTGTCTCTTTTTGTATACGTTTCTTTTGTGTGTGTGTGCGTGTGTGAGTGAGAGTGAGAGTGAGAGAGAGAGAGAGTGAGAGTGAGAGAGAGAGTGAGAGTGAGTGTGTGAGTGAGAGTGAGTGTGTGAGAGTGAGTGAGTGTGAGTGTGTGTGAGTGTGTGTGTGTGTGTGTGTGTGTGTGTGTGTGTGTGTGTGTGTGTGTGTGTGAGTGTGTGTGTGAGAGTGTGTGTGAGAGTGTGTGTGTGTGTGTGAGAGTGTGTGTGTGTGAGAGTGTGTGTGTGAGAGTGTGTGTGTGAGAGTGTGTGAGTGTGTGTGTGAGAGTGTGTGTGTGAGAGTGTGTGTGTGTGTGAGAGAGTGTGTGTGAGAGAGTGTGTGTGTGTGTGAGAGAGTGTGTGTGAGAGAGTGTGTGTGTGTGTGAGAGAGTGTGTGTGTGAGAGTGTGTGTGTGTGTGTGTGTGCGTGTGTGTGTGTGTGTGCGTGTGTGTGCGTGTGTGTGTGTGTGTGCGTGTGTGTGCGTGTGTGTGTGTGCGTGTGTGTGTGTGTGCGTGTGTGTGCGTGTGTGTGAGTGTGCGTGTGTGAGTGTGTGCGTGTGCGTGAGTGTGCGTGTGTGAGTGTGTGTGAGTGCGTGTGTGTGAGTGCGTGTGTGTGAGTGTGTGTGAGTGCGTGTGTGAGCGCGTGTGTGAGTGCGTGTGTGAGTGCATGTATGAGTGCGTGTATGAGTGCGTGTGTGAGTGCGTGTGTGCGTGAGTGCGTGTGTGCGTGTGTGTGTGCGTGTGTGTGTGTGCGTGTGTGTGTGCGTGTGTGTGTGCGTGTGTGTGTGTGTGTGCGTACGTGCGTGTGTGTGCGTGCGTGTGTGCGTGCGTGTGTGCGTGCGTGCGCTGTTTTTCTTCTAAAAAACAACCAGCAGCTTACCCACCTTGTCATTTTGTTATCTTATGAGCGTTTACTAAGCGTCGACACACTTGCGCAGGGCTGTCCCTGTATACAGGAGGTTTCTATGGCATAGCAAAGTCACACTCAAATATTGGTGTGAATAAAGCTTCATTTAGGTCTATTTGGTAGCTATTCCTGAACTGAGATCAACAGCGCAAACACACAAGCCGCCCCACAGAGAACAGACACGACACACGCGAGCGCTGACTTGCGTCAGTAACGAATTAATAGCACAATACAAGCTTAGCTGATATTTTGGCTGTTCCCCTCTTACCAAAATTCTATTTCACATTTCCTTCGCGCAGCCGTACTTCTACTTCTTCGCAAACATCCACGACATTACGACCGAGGTGAGAGACCTGAACAAGAAGTTGAACGTGAAGAACTGCTACAACGAAGAGGACTCGGACTACACCTGGGTGCAACTTGGCTTCCCCGGTAACACCGCCACACTTCATTCATTCATTCATTCATTCATTCATTCATTCATTCATTCATTCATTCATTCGTTTCTGAAGCCATTCGTGAACAGTTCTAGGTATTAATAATAATGTACTCTTGCCACACAAAGGGAAAAAGGAAGAAAACAAAGTAGAGAACCCGAAGAAGCAAATAAAGATCGTGCTTCATTCATCAAAGAACAAGGCAGAGATACAGAGGTTACTTTTTGCACTGGGATAGGCGGGCGGGGCTGAAAACGGAGTAATGGACGACGATGATAAGATGAGGACTTGCGCACGCACAAGTACGTGACGCTATACAACTCTGCAAGGGCCCTTAAACCACCTGAGGTAAACCTTAGCTGTGTTGTTGCAGTTGCGCACGAATCTACATAAAACTCGTAGCCAAGAGAATTTTTTTTGGTGCCTTAGTAGTAGAGTTACAGTCGTCCGATTATCGAAACGCCACCTCTCACGCGTTTCGCTCTTTCGTTCTCTACACAGAGTTTCCTAAAATTAACTATAGGGGAACTCTGGCGCTGCGATCGTTCAGCGACCATGGAAATGATGGGTAGTACACACATTTGCCTAATCTTCGTACTTGCGGGCGGTGGATCGTACTTGCGGCTTCGTTCATTGCTGTGTTTGGGTTTTGTTTTGAAAGGAAGATTCAACCCTTTTGAACTTTGTGACCCGATTCGGAAAAGTAAGTCTATAAGAATAAGATGGTGAAGCGCAACCGCTGAACATTTGCCAATATTTGTTTCATAAGAAAAACAGCTCCAAGCCACACAAACACACACGGAGCCAAAAGCAGGCCAGAAGCACGAGTATTAGACAAATGTGTGTACTACCCATCATTCCCATGCTCGCTGAAGCGCCGTGCGTTGCAGCTCCCATAGACATTAGCGCCATGGAGAGTTCCTTCTAGTGTACATTAGGAAACTGTATGGTTCTCTACACTCCATTATTCGCAATTTGCTCATCCTCGTCGTGCGAGGAGGAAGAGCAGGGAGCAGGTGCATATCTGCCGTGGACAAAGATGTTCTGATAATTATATCTGGGACTTTACGTCTCAAAACCAAGATATGAATGTGAGGGATGTCGTAGTGTAGGGCTCCCAGAAATATTGGCCATCGTGTGTTCTCTGACATGCACTGGAATCGCACAGTGCACCAGACTTTTACCGTTTCGCCTTCATAGAAATGCGACCGCCAAGGTCGAAACCAAACACATGACCTTTGTCCCCCGAGCACTTTGTGCAGCCGAGCACTGTAGCCACTGATCCACCGTGGCGGATGACAAACTGACAAAGACGTTGTGGTTGTTGCTGACGTGACGAGACACGGTTTCCTGACGTCACTGCCAACGCCGGGGAAACGAAAGACCCAGATGGGAGCACGGGGTTATTTTAGATGCGAAGCAGCTTATGGCGGAGTTCAGTCTGGTGGCGTGCGGCGCGATCATGGGTGCTACCACCCTTACGGCACATGCACTACAGCTGGCCGAAGGCAATGCTGAAGCACTGCCAGAACGCCCTCACGCGCTACCGCGTTCCGGACGGTGTAAGGAGCTGGGTAAGACCAAGGAGGTTTAAAAACAAAATTGCTGGAGTGGAAGATCCCGCAATGCTTTGTCAGCAGTAGTGAAGCCATCTTTTGCCCTCAAAAGATCTCGGAACTATGCATTTTCCTGGTGGTGCCCACTAAGACATCGAGGGCTTTGATTTGTTAGTCTAAAGGCCACGTTGATTATAAATTAAAAGGTAGTTGTTTTCAAATAAATAATCCACGGAGTCTAGTATCGGTGACTTATTCTCCGATTGAATTTGCCTTGAATACGAGGATTACTAAAGAAAACTAGTAACACAAAGACGCACTTTGGGCAGTATTCGACCCGAAAAGGTTACCACGTTAAACTCGTTGGGCGTGCGAAAAAAACGCTCGTTCTAAGGTGTGTTGGTCGGTCGGTCGGTCGGTCGGTCGGTCGGTCGGTCGGTCGGTCGGTCGGTCGGTCGGTCGGTCGGTCGGTCGGTCGGTCGGTTGGTTCCTGAACAACTAGGCTGGTTTCGAGGCCCGCGGGACGGCCTAGTGCTCTCCCATAGTAATGTACCTCGTACTCTAAATCGTTAACAACTTTTTTCTAAACACACAGATTCCAGATGTTTCTTGGATCGTGTTGAAGGGACGGCCTAGTGCTCTCCCATAGTACAGCACCAAGTACTCTAAATCGTTACCCTTTCTTTCTAAACACAGATTACGGCGGTTTGTGCGTTGTTCGGGACGGCTTTATGTTCTCCTATAGTAGAGTACGAAGAACTATCAATCGTTAGCCACTTTTTTTTCTAAACACCCATCGCCTAACGCCAACAGCTCAGCATGCCCCTGGTAAGATGACCACCACAGCCGCCGTCTTACGGTTGGCACGGCTTCGCTCGTGAGCGAGAATTTCCACTACAGCCATTTTTTTTTAAACCTTCTTGGGTAAGACGCTGTGGCCTCTCCCCCTTACACTCTCCATGCAATCACGTTATGGTGTCTGGCATTATTGTGTGAAACTCTATGGTGTCTGGGAACAAGATTCTGCAGGCGCCCGATGAACCCACTTACTTCCTCGAAGCGTGGCGATGAACACGCGTAGCGTACTACAACAAGAGTTCGGGGCGAATAACAGCAACAGAAACTACAGTGAATTCATGGTGTGCTCCGCTCGCAAGGGTGCGTTAACATCGGGCAGGGTGCCCGTAATGAAGGAAACTTTAAGTCGACCCATGCGCATTTCGCATGCTGCTCACGGTTTTCTTTAGTGGGAGATGGTGCAATATTTATCTTTTTTTTTCTATTTTGTGTATCACCCGTGGCTCGTAGCACTGCCGTGTTAGGCATCGCTAGTCGCGACGGCATTCTGAACTTGATGGCTGCGTTTTCTTGAAATGTTGATACTAATATATAAGGTTTAACGTCCCGAAACCACCATATGATTATGAGCGACGCCCGTAGGGGAGGGCCACAGAAATTTCGACCACCTGGGTTTCTTTAACGGGCACCTAAATCTAAGTACACGGGCCTGAAACATTTCCGCTTCTATTGAAAATGCAGCCCCCGCAACCGGAATTTGATATCGCGACTCTCTATTTTTTTTTTTTGAAATGTTAAAGAATACCAAAGGTGCTTGAGGTGGCGCAGAACGGAGCAGTCCGGGGTCTTTGGGCTCCCGCTTCAGCAAATGATTTTTGTGGTTTTTCGTGTGCTGTGCCTCAAGATCTTGCTACGAGTCGACTCATAAGCTGCCAAGGTTCACGTCGGTAGCGGACTTTCACCGGTAGGTTCATTTTTGAGCATTTTTCGGACTTTTACGCCACCGACCACGCCTCGCGTGCTTACCAAACGCCGAGTTGGCGTCTGCCGGGCAGGACGCGCCCTTCCTTGGACGCGCCCTTCGTTCCACCTGCTGAGCCAATATGCTGGACGGTGCTGCTGTTATTATGGACGGTGATGACCTCCCTCCGGAAGAGTTTGGAGAGGAACACGGCTGGCGTTCCGCCGCGGTGAAGAAAAGCTCGAGGCGCACGAACGCCAGTGCTACAGAGCGTGCCACGGCATGCGGCGAGAATGCCAGGGGCAATTTCAGTGCTACAAGAAAAGCTCTACACTTGAAGAATCAAGTTATCAAATCATCGAGAATGCCTCGACTGCCTAGCGAGCACTGGAAGATTATCGTCCGTCCAAGGGGTGGCTTGGATGTTGAGAAGGCGGGCTCAGCTAGACTTGGCCGGGCAATCGCAGAGGCGGCTGGAATTGTACCCACGCTCATCAGTCAGGACATTGTCTGCCCGAATGCAACGCAAAATATCATAGTTATTAGCACGGCGTCCCGTGCGAACGCTGACTCTTACCTCAGGATGAGCTGCCTTACATTGGGAATGAAGAAGTATGACATCAACACTTACGAGGCTGCCCCGCATGAGACCTGCAAGGGGGTCATCCGTAAGATTGACGCATCGGAGAGCCAGACGGAGCTGGAGAGGAGCATCCTTACTGAAAGAAACCCCACGGCTCTGGGAGTCAGACGTATTAAGAACACTGAGACGGTGGTTATTGTCTTCGATGGCTACAAAGTTCCCAACTTCATTTATTTCGGCACAGCGCTGGTCAGATGCTCGCTTTACCATCGGCAGCATGACTGCTGCTATGCCTGTGGCAGACTCGGGCACAGGGCGGACGTCTGTCCGACACCGGACGAAGCTGTGTGCAAGAGGTGCGGAATCAACAACCCTGATGAGAACCATCAATGTTCCCCGACCTGTGGATTCTGTGGCGGCCCACACGCCACGACGGATAAAAGTTGCCAGCAAAGGTTTCAGCTTCCATTTATTGTGCGAAGGCGGCGAAGAGAGCGCCGTGCGGAATCAGAGCGTCGTAGTCAGCAAACGGTACCTGCTAACGCCGACGAGGGTGTGAGCCAGCCTGCACACCGCAACTCCAGTTCAAACAGTCGTTCTGCTGCAACTGGGGTGGACAGCCGTGACTCATCGCAACAGGCAAGCAGTCGGTCCAGATCCAGATCTCGGTCCAGAAGTCGCTCCCAAGGCCAGCGAAAGGGAACTTCGTCTAAAGGCCGAGCCAAGTCCCGGTCCAGAGATCGTCGTCGGTCCCAATCCAGAGGCCCATCGCACTCGAGGAGCCAGTCCAGGGACCCGCATGGCACAGTCCGTTTCCAAAGCCCACCCCAACCGGAGATGCAGGGTGGCTCCTGGGCTGACCGGGTGCGCAGCGGAGGAGGTGAAAAGGTAACGGGAGGCACTGCGCCAGAGCATGGTCTAGCGGAGCTAAATCAGCTTAGGAAGGAGAATGCCGAAATGCGCAGCATTATTGAGTCGCTGAGAGCCGAAATGGCTGAGCTTAGACGTGTCAGTACATCTCAAGCTACTCTGGCATCTGCTTCTCCGTGTGTAGGTTCTCCCTCTCCTCAACCCATGGAGGTTCCCATGGTCGTGGAAGCGGGCCCCTCGGGTAACCCAGCCAAGCGTAAGGCTGCGACTTCAGCCGAGAATGTGCAGGCTAGAGCTAAATCTGAAATTAAGGAGACTCTAAATTCAATTTGCCTTGAGATTCACAAACTTAATGAGCGTTTCTCGGCGGTCGATCAACGTCTCACAGTTATGGATCAGAAAATAGATATTCAACATGCCAGAATTCAATGTGTGGAGAATCAATTACAGAACGCCGGCCTTATGGTGCAGAGCCCCAATATCAGGGGAGCAGCTCGGATTCACCCGGATTTCTTTCCAGAGGGAACGCCTTTATCGGCGCCCATTCCCATGAGTATCCCCAGTTCGAATAGTACAGTTGCTTCTGTACAGAACCTGACGGCAGGGTCAGGGAGCGCCTCCAATGATCAAGATGGCCTCGCACGCTGAATTTCGTATATGGCAATGGAACTGCAGGGGGATACTTAGCAAAAGGGGCACCCTGCAGCAATTTGTCCGCTCTCACAGCGAGAAGCCGCAAGTGATCCTACTGCAGGAGACGCTGTCTGATAGTGTAACCCTCCCGGGGTACAAGGCACATGCAGTTAAAGGGGAAGGCAGAGGGATTGCCACGTTAGTCAGCAACAAGTTCACCTTTGTGACACATGATCTAGGGGTAAGACCTAATAAAACGGAGCTCTCCTTAGTTGAGGTCATTCCGAGTTCTTCCAACCTTTCCAGCATTTTTATACTGAACATATATAGTAGCCCTAGTGATCATAGGCAGCGTTTTAGGACGATCATAGCTAAGGCAACCAGAATGGCTGGGCTCTCTCCTCTGGTTGTGGCGGGGGATTTTAACTCGCCTTTCCGGGCGTGGAACTACCCGTATGATTCAGCTAAAGGCAGGAGCTTGTGGCAGGAGACGGGAGATGCGGATCTCTCGTTAATTACGGACCCGATGTTTCCTACTAGGCGCGGCACATCCACCACCAGGGACTCCACCCCGGACCTAGCTTTCGTGAAAAATGCTGGCTCGGTAGGTTGGGAAAATCTTCTGACGGATTTAGGAAGTGATCATTATATTACAGTTACTAAATTACAGATGGAGGCAAAATCTAAAAGAAAGTTTACTTACGTGGATTGGGATAAATTTCGGGAGTCACGCAGCGCTCGAGCGGAACAGGGGGAAATCCCGGACTCTCTGGGGCAATGGACAGAGATGCTGCTGCAGGACGTCAGAGCGGTTACCAGAACCATTGAGACAGAGGTACAGACAAACAAAATGGACAGTCGGCTTGCGCATTTACTGGAGGCAAAGCAGTCGCTATTGGCCAGATGGAAGGGTCAGAGACTTAATCGTAGGCTTCGGAAAAAGATAGCAGAGTTAAATACACAAATTGAAGAACATTGCAAAAACTTGTCGAGGCAGCAGTGGGATGAAATTTGTAATTCAGTCGATGGACAAATGCGAACCAGAGGTAAATGGAATCTTTTAAAACACTTGCTTGACGAGTCGGGCACTAAATCTAATCAGAGGGGGGTCCTTGCTAGAATACTTCATCTTGCTCAAAAATCCTCCTCGGGCGCGGAGCTATTGGGGCAGCTTGCTGAGAAGTATCTACCGCTAGCAGTTGATTCCATGCAAGCCTATCCGGGGTATATGGGAACACCTTGTGCCCATTTGGATGAACCCTTCACCATCAGCGATGTGCGACGTGCCCTGCACGAACTTAATGGCCGATCGGCACCGGGTCCAGATAAGGTCACCAACAAAGCGCTTCGGAATTTGGAAGATGACTCTGTTGAATTTCTTACTGATGAGATTAATAGGATTTGGAAGGGAGGTGACATCCCGGAACAATGGAAGTTGGCCAAGGTGATCCTCATTCCCAAGCCCGGTAAAGCACCAAGTTTGGACAATCTGCGCCCCATCTCTCTCACGTCATGCGTGGGAAAGGTGGTGGAACACGTTGTCCAGAACCGAATCGCGGACTACATAGAGCACAATGATCTCTTCCCTCACTACCTTATTGGCTTTAGGCCAGGCCTCTGTACGCAGGATGCTATGAAAATCATTAAGTGTCAAATTTTAGATAATCATACCAGAGACACCAGGGCGATCCTAGGCTTGGATTTAAAAAAAGCGTTTGATAATGTCCGCCATGATTCTATTTTAGATGCGATCTCAAGTCTCAACCTAGGTTCCTCATTTCATGCGTTTGTCAGATCCTTCCTGTGTGGTCGAAAAGCCATACTTAAAGTTGGAGATCTAGAATCGGATGTGCAAGCGCTGGGAAATAGGGGCACCCCGCAGGGATCTGTTCTATCACCCTTACTTTTTAACATCGTCATGGCTGGTCTCTCGAGGCAGCTTTCTGGAATTTCAGATGTTGGTCATACAATTTATGCCGATGATATCACCATTTGGTGTAGAGGAGGAAGTGATGGCACTGTAGAGGCGGCCCTGCAAGAGGCCATCGACACTACCGAGAGTTTTCTGGAAGACACAGGCCTTTCTTGCTCTCCGGAAAAGTCTGAGCTTCTCCTCTATAAACCGGTCAGGAGGGGCCGTCGACCGCGAGGCTGGGTGCCGCCCCTAGAAAATGACATCCACTTACGTACCAAAAGTGGACGATCAATCCCCAAAGTCGCTTCCATTCGGATCTTAGGTATGACGCTAGAAGCAACGGGCACCAACACCATCACGATTAAAAGGTTGGAAAAAAAGACAGACAGTGTTATTAGGCTCATAAGACGGGTGGCTAACCGAAGGACAGGACTATCAGAGGACAACTTGGTCAGGCTTATACATGCTTTTCTGCTGTGTCATTTTGCATATGTGGCGGCAATGCATGTCTGGAAGAGAATGGAAAGGGACAAGCTTAATGCAATGATCAGGAGAGCTGTTAAGAATGCCCTTGGGCTCCCCAACTACACCCACACCAACCGTCTCCTGCAGTTGGGAATTCATAATACATTGGAGGAAATTGCGGAAGCACAAGAAAGAACACAGGTAATTAGGCTGTCTGGCTCAAAAGCGGGGAGGATGATTCTCGCAGAAATGGGTATTCCACCAGCTCAGATTGAGGCTCTGTACCAAGGGTTGACGAGGGATCAGAAGGAAAACATCATTGTCTCGCCTGCCCCGCGGAACATGCATCCCCAACGTAATGTTGGAAGGAGGAGAGCGCGCGCTCGGGCCCTTCTTCGCCAAGTTGCGGATCTTGACGGGGGGGCCTGTTTCGTGGACGCGGCGCAATATGATGGCCAGAGAGACCGATTCACGGTAGTGGCAATCAACCACAAAGGCATTACAATTAATGCGGCGTCGGTATGCGCCAGAACTGCCAATGCAGCTGAGCAGGTTGCCATCGCCTTGGCTCTTTTAGATCAGCGTAATGAACACATATTTAGCGATTCTAGAGCTGCCATTCGTGCCTTCAGTGTTGGAGCTGTGTGCAAAGAGGCCAAAAATATACTCGGTGATAAGTTGCTTACAACCCATACCATTACATGGTTCCCAGCTCATATGGGAAACATGGACGGAGGGATCATAAATCTCAATGAGTTGGCCCACTCCAGGGCGCGAGGGTTAGCTGTCCGCGGCCATGGAGGACCTTTGGGTCGAACTGGAGATTTCGTAAACAGGGATCCGCCAACTACATATAATGAAATAACCCAACATTTCGCTATGGATAGGAGAATCTTTCCACCTCCACATGCGAAGCTAAATAGAGCGCAGGCGCTTACATTGCGATTACTTCAAACAGAAACGTACCCTAACCCTGCCTTTCTTCACAAGCTTTATCCTGATGTTTATTTAACCAACTCGTGTACAAAATGTGGCGGTTTAGCCACCTTACACCACATGCTCTGGGAGTGCCCTTCGGTACGTGGCACCGATACAGCATCGTCCAGAAAGTGGGACTCCGCTCTCCGGAGTCCAGACATAACATCGCAACTTTGGGCTGTCCAGAGGGCCCACGATGCGGCGCTAGGGCTCGGCCTTACTGTCCCATCGTGGGAGCGGCCCGCCGTGTGCTAGGGCGCACGCCTTCGGACTTGTCAATAAAGTTTTTCCAAACCAAACCAAACCAAAGGTGCTTTAGAGAACATTTAGGTCGAAAATTCAGCCTATCGACTTGAACGAATACTTTATCTGTTTTTTTTAATACCGGCTAGGCTGTTGGTGTTAGTGCAAAGACGCAAAGCTCGACTTGAAACAACGCCTTATAATAGTGGGCGATGAAAAGAGGATGCATGTAAACTAAGTAAGGTAAGCCGGGGTCTGACCCCGGTGGGAGGGGGTACGTGCATGGGGTAAACACGTCGAGGGGGTGCGTACGGAGATTGAAACAGAACGGAAGCAAGACGTTAATCGAAGCTTATCACCAAAGATAACATTCGCAATAAGTTTTGCCGGTGATGAACACGAGTTTTCGAACCCTATCAAAAGCAGTAGGTTCGATGGTGACTGAAGGGGCACGGAAAAAAATAGTTTTAATTTTGGAGACAGTAACGCCTTTTCATAGCGCTAGCCACTGATTTTCGCTAGAAGTAGTTTAGCAAAGGCCCCAGGCATGACGAGGACCACATAAAGTCGTTTGATTGTCTGGTGGTATAAGTTAGTCGACACAAAAACATCTGAAAAGCAGATAGTCCACTAACGCAACAACAGTAGAAGCCGAAATAAAATACAGACCGCTAAATACGATTCATCTGGTTGTGCCTAGTAAAGAACACAGTCCTTCGAAAAATATTTCCCCTTTTTAGTTCAGATATAAAATACGGTCACACGTGCATGGTATATGTATGCACATAATCCTGCACATGGGTGCACGATGAGCGTTTGCTACGTACCAGAAAGTTTGATCAGTAATTTTCAAGGATATCACACCCATCAAGGAATGATTGCTAATTATCTAAGCATGAGCAACTCAAAGAAACGAAGACGAAGGTATTGTCCATAAACAACATTAAACAACATGGAATGGCGCTCATATCGAAACATGTATCAAGACATTTGTCTTGAGACATGTCTCTACAGACTGGATACAGATCTTGACAGACTGGATACGGGTTTTGGTAGACTGGATAGGCTGAAGCTCATGTCAAGATATGTACATCGGCTAGCCCACCAGCGGATTCTTCTACAGCCAACAATGCCCACTTTTTTAAGGCATGTGTAGACCGTGGGCCAAGGACCTTCCCGAGACTGGAGGGCCTGAGGCTTAACCAATAGGAGGCGATGAAGGCTATACAGCATGATGAATCCATCATAGAACAGAGCTCTCCTTTCTTGCAACTATCTTTAGTCACTTATCGCGCGTGGTTGTGTACCCACTAAAGCTTCTGAAGTATCTGTACATTTATATATCCTTGTTTCTCTGTGTTCCATTCTTGCTACGCAGTGTCAAAGAACATGCTCTTCTTGACTATGAACCGTGGCAACATTGAGCGCAGATTTCTGGCTGAACTGCAACGCGTCACAAGACTGTCACCTCTGCGGACTCCTGACGTCATGGTAAGTGGCGACACTCGTAGCTCAGCTACATTATGTTTAAGTACGTTACAGTGTTATTTGTGCAGTTCCCATTAAGCTTGCACAATAGTAAGAAACGTGCAACGACGCAACGAGCGTATGACTTGTCCACCCTTGCAAAGCCAGAAAACTGTATGTTCGTGGTGTGTTTGTATGTGTGCACGCACATATCGACAAGCAGAATTTAAAAAAAATGTGGGACAGAGAGAGGGCGTATTTTATACTAAAGCTTGGTGCGACTTTTTTTTCTTTTCTTGTGCTGTCGGAGAAGTTTGTGCTCTGTGCTGGCGCTTGAGAGATAGAAAGAAGTCAGTGAGATGGTTAATATGCAGGCAGGCAGATGACTTATTACCCTTCATAAGAGTAATATATTGCATAGAAGAATCGTTGGCGCAAGACACACATTCCAAATATAGACGGCGTTTTACTTATGTACTTTTTATTTATTTTACAGATTGACTTCACCGAAAACATGGTCTACATCACTGTGCTCATTCTGGGACATCCCTTAATTTCAGGTCTGTGAGGCTTCTCACAATCCAAGTACATTAGTTAACGGGTCGCGCCTTTATATATTGCTTTCTTTAATAGTAATGGGATACGACCAATATTTCAATATAATGCATGCAATTTGCTCCTCTTGAATGTAAGCATGATGACAGGAGATGGGTCTGGCCGATCCAACACTATAAAATACAGCTGGCACCATTTCAGCATCTAGCATTCCATTTATTGTGTGCATATAAGGTTTGCATCTCAATACATTTACAAATTAGAGAGTACGCATGTGTTACAAAAAAAATTTACCTTTAAATTTCGTATAGCTTGTCAACCTGCTGAACGACGCGTCAGAGTGACTAGACAATCGTCAATCCATTCTCGGTGCAGCTGACTACAAGGAGATCCAGAACAAGAAAATCATGGAACCGGATTGGTCCGAAGGGGTAATCACGCTGGACGACTGCCTCAAAACGTGTTCGTCAAACCAATACAAAGAGTGCAGGTGAGGCGCCGAACCTCTGATACCCAAGTCATTGCGAAGTTTTACATAGAGGTACTCAGTGCTCTGCAGGATCATGGTCTGGGCGTAGACTTGCTCCATTGTCAGGCAATCAGTCAAATTTTCGTCACCCTTTTGCGTAGAACCTTTATGCCAGAGATGTATGCTTGGCAGTGATTATATTTAAAGCGCAAAAACAGTGAAAGCAACATTTAGTGATCAAGGTGTAACTTTAGTGATAGGAAGGAAGAAAAATACCGCAAGGCCTGCGCGGAACGCGCAGCACAGTCTCAGCAAAAGCTGGAAGAGCGACCTTTCAGAGCCTTTTTAAAGCACTCTTTTGGGTAACTGCTACAATCACACCTGCTAGGTACCCACTACGTCATAAGTCAACATAAGTTTTGTCTAGTAGGAAGGCACTCACTATGCCGTCCCTCGTCATTCTTCGGAGGAGCTTGGTGCTCGCTACACTCTTGGAATGGAATCCTGAGCAACTTTTCTTTATGCTGTGGCTGACGACGATGAAGAATTATGTCTGAAGCTTTTGTAATGGCTTGGAGCATTCGACGATGCACTTATTGCGCATTCCGCATCGTCGCGTCTGGTTTGTCCTTTGCTGTTCTAATACGTTTTACTACTCATACCTAACGCGATTTTTTTTTTCGACATCAAGCCTGTCTAAGGCCATTTTGCAACGAAGTTTGATGCACCAGCGTGGTTATGTGTATGGTCGAATACTAGACACGCAGGAAATTCTGGTTCGAATTCCATTGTGCCCATGGGGGTTTTATATACTAAGTTTTTTTTTTATTTCACGTGATAGTGCTTACGGACGCCGCCGGCGGCGGTGGCGCACAACTACGGCGAACACGGCCTCTGTTACTATCTCGTAACATATTTCGCTGTAAAACAAGAGAGAAAGAGAGAGGAAACACAGGGATGTTAGCCATTTTGGCGTAACTGGTAGGAATACCCTACACATGGGGAAGGATGGGCGAGATCGAAAGAAGAGTGAGGAA
This sequence comes from Rhipicephalus microplus, assembly GCF_013339725.1. Taxonomy (NCBI): domain Eukaryota; kingdom Metazoa; phylum Arthropoda; class Arachnida; order Ixodida; family Ixodidae; genus Rhipicephalus; species Rhipicephalus microplus. Next base: position 112,203,758 of record NC_051167.1, on the reverse strand, counting down.
GGTAGAAAAAGAGAAAGAGAGCGGGAGCGCGCACATATAGCGTCACCGAGCAGAGCGACAGTCTTGTGTGGTATAAGGCACCATCAAAGTCAGTTGTTTGTAGGAATTTTAACAATGCCTTGGTTGCCTGACGTCGGTATATTGGCAAGGCGGGCGGCTGCTAATTGACCGTCTTTGCACAGCGTAGCGAGGACTGTCGCAGAAGATATGCTGGAAAGTCTCCTCGTATACCACAGGCGTTTCAGAGAGCGTAGTCGGTCATCCCTATACGAAACGTAAATGACTTCGTGAAGGCCACTCTCTCTTAAGCATGAGTAGCCTACCGTTCGGCACAGACTAATTAGTATGATAAATGTAGCGATATAGTGGAGATAAGTATTGAATCTAGTGACCCTAAGCACGACCTTAAATATTAGTTTCTGTTACCGAAAGAAAACCATCTAAGGGACGTCAGTTTTCAGGCGCACATCAGTGCTCCCAGTGTGCAACGTGGACTTGGAGTATTCACGGCAACGCAGTGATGTAAATAAATGTTCGGTGTACTCACCTTCCAGGGATTCAAACGAAGCCTGCGCGTTTCCCATGGAACAACAGTGATGGCAGTGAAATGTGGACGCGTACCAGCTTTATTTGCAGATATAATCAAACAGGACTATAGTAATAATTATATTGACTCACTAATACCCAGGTGTGGGCCCAGCAAAGGTAGTGCTACGTACTTGCGCTCCCATCTTGCTTGTTTCCCTCTCATGTCTCGTATACGGCTAAGAAGTGGAATAAAATGTGGCCGTTAGTGAGTCCGCGAGTGCGCGGAAGATACAGTGACGAAGTAATGCTATAGCATACGCTAGATAAAAGAGTATCCATGCCTGCACTAGTCTCTCTACTGTTTTTGTCGGCAGACGCAGCGAGGGATGATAGCCGTCACAGCCCTCATTGCTCTATCTATAAAGTCCTTCGCGTGTTCTTAATTACCCTTCAATCCAGTGGTCTTAAGCCACGGGTGTATGGGGACATCTTGCGGACTGGTGAAATAGATCAGGGACCACTTGCAGTGGAGTATGGTAAAAAGGGGGGGACATAAATTAGCACAGCGCGAATTGGTGTCTTTTATTTCCCCTTGGCAAGGAATCCAATGTCAAAATGAAGTCTCACGTTGCCCACGTTCAGGGGCTAGTTGGTCCATTCTTTAAGAAAGGGCGGATTGCGAAAACAAAAAAAAAACACTGCATACTAAAGTAAGAGTTGACAACACCTACGCAAACTTGCAACTATTTTATTCCCGCCTCCGGTTAGCGAGTATGTGGAACAAATAGAGGGCAAAAATCGAGCAAGAGGGATCCCCACACGAACTTATCAAACTGCAAAAAAAACGGCTATTGAAGCCCGTGTTTTAGCACAATTCGTGTAAAAACACTCATTCACTTTTATAAATAGCAATTTAGGGGTTGCTCATGCAATCACTCCCACTTCTGTCGATATGAAACGGCTCAATCAGTACACGAGCTGTCTCGCTTTTTCTTCTGTTAAAGATATTTGTTTCTTCCAGTTCCACCCGCCAATGTGATCTCCAAGGCACTCGGCTGCTGACCCTCAGGTCACGGGATTGAATCCGTATAAAACAGAACGACAGTAATCAAGTCGCTTAATCAGAAGAACTCCAAGTTCGCTGAACAATCATGAATTGAAAACTAGCCTACCTTTCCATCATATTATCCCGGTTATCTACCCTGCTATGGGGAAAGGAAAAATGAGAGAAAGAGAGCAGCTCGTGAAAAACACCAGGGCTCACGCGTTTAAGCTTCGGCTAACCATCCGTTCAGATTGCATGCTAGTTTTTTCTTCCTTGTATGATCATAGTATAAACAATCTGTCAGATTGTAAAAATCGCCAGTGTTTGCGCTTTTTTTCAGCGCGATCTCTTACTGCGGATCGTTCTGCGCCACAACGACGAAGAAGGACGTGGAATCGGGTGGAGTGCTTGAGAACTCCGTTGAATGTAATACTTACGTGAGTAAGTGAACTTTTTTTCCTGTGTTTATTGACTGGTTGATGTGCCTATAACGCATTATTCAGTGATGACACCTAGATAAAAATAGAATGCGTTACCGACGTATATGAGAAGAGGAAACAACTCGTGAGCCATTATATATGCAAAGCTTGTTTACTTGTCTCCTCTCACTTAGTATATAGTTGTGGCGATGCCATACAAATAGGCACGAGTACAAACACTAACGCACTTAGTCTATAAATTATTGCAAATAACTTCCCACTCAAAAGAAAACTTCCCAGAACACAAATGTTCACACAAACAAAATGTCCACGCATAATATTAAGGTACGCCAGGATGTCACAGAAGATCGTGTCCCGTGCAAATCGTCTCGCATCACCACGCTCTATGAAGCAGTTATGCTTGCTTAAAGAAATGCTACACAAGCAAGCAAATGCGATAAACACGTAGCCGCAAATACCGGCTGATAATAAAAATGTTAACAGTACTTTTTTTTTTGGCTTTGTCTTTGCAGTATGTCTGACTCTTCCGAAAATTTGCACTAATGCATATATACAACATTATCTGACATTCTCGAGTATCTAAGGAATCACCCTTCAATATCTTCATTGTCTATATTTTATTTTTCAGAGACAGAGCGTTCCTTACGAAGGAACGTCGTGCTGACCAGGGATGCAATCAAGGACTTAGAAGGGGCCTTGTTGAACAGCGAATTTAAGTTCATCGTGCAGCACCTTGGAACAAGCGCAGTGGTAATCCAACCCTTGTTTTTTTTCCTAACTGGCGTGCAGCAAATTACAGTATCGTGTCGACAAGGTTTCACATGTAGGACAAGTTTCTAAAGGTACAGGAAATACTGGTAGATAATTTCTGCGGGAGAAATCTGACAAGAGTTTTTTGTGGGAGATGCAGGCATGATGGCCTATAGTCGGATCACGGGAATAATTATTATGATAATGATGACATTGTTTATTCCTTAGAAATATCGGCACACCCACCACCTGGCATAAGCTGTCCCGCTCTTCTCCTTCTATCCCGTTTCTATACCATTCTATCTTTTTATCATTCGCCTGAGTCATCTATCTATGTCAAATTATGTATTGATCTTCCCTTATCTTCCTTTATATTATAATATCCCTACCACTCTATATCTGCGTGCCTATAGACAAATATTCTTCTTTTTTTTCTGCTGTATTTATATATGAATATACTATTTATGGTCTCTCTCGCACGCCCTCACTCTGCGCCTGATGAAATACACATCCTTTATACATGAGAAGCAAAGGTCAAAGGTTAAAAGCAAATGAAGAAAGAAAATCAGGATAGGGCAAGCGTAACAATAACTGACGAACGTAACAAAGTTTTTCAACGCACTCGCTTATTGACGCTCAATTTCAAGCTATACATTGTGTTCTTTGAGCATCTTATGTAAGGCATCTCATCTGTTATGGGCGCCTCCGACACGCGTAATCACTGAACTTGTGCGAATATTCGAGCGCTTTGAATATTCGAACGAATCCTACAATATTTGCATTGGCTACAATTCATACTTTATTCACTGGAACTTTTGAAACATTCGCAATGACCAAATGGGTGTGTAATAATCCCGATGTAAACCCTTGTAGAGGTGGTTCTACTGCAGTAGAAAAGTACTATGCAGTGAATACACCTGTTTCCAGGAAATCCCCACTGCCACGACGCCCGACTTCAGGTGTATATGAACAAATTAGCCACCACACTTATTCCTTAGTTTCTGAAGTTCGAAAGCTTGTTATAGCTTCTTATATGCTCTAAGTACAGTACATTCTTAAACATAACGTATTAACAGGTTACCACTGCTACCGAGAGTCAAATTCTGCAGCTATTCAATGTTAATTCCACTTTCCTTTGAAAGCAAAAAGAATGACATTTACGCATGCCTTGCTTAAATTTAAGTATAGTGTGCAGATTAGTTTAGTTATGACAAATATACTACTTTTACGTGATATGTTGTGATATATACTATACTAATTTAATTCGAAATTGTTCGACCAAGTCATTGTTCGCTTCGGATTCGTTTCGAACTTGAAATTCTCTATTCACACAAGCCTAGCTTGGACAAGTATCAAAAGCTTACGGAAAAGGTCTGTTGTTTTGCCGCACTTCACGCCAATGAGAAAGTGGTTTCACTGCAAAGTAATGCTGCTATACCCTCAACCCACTAACCCAGGAGAAATCCGCAGGGCCGCAATGACACTATCGACGGACTAGAGTAACCTCCCATTTTTCTCGACCCTAAAATTCGCTATTCACACACGCCTATTAACCACGCGAAGTTATTCACCTGCGATGACGAAGTCCTTGCAAGGTTCCATCTAATCTCAGGTGTCCACACTCGTCGCCGAAACCATGGAGTACTCCACCGGGGAACTTCGTGAGGTGTTCGGGGAGAAGGATTCCGCACTCAGGCATCTACATCAAAGGGGTGAGTAACTCGCACGAGCGTACATGCTTTATTAAAGGGGCCCTGCAACACTTACCCGAAAAATCACGAAACGATCTCACCATCGGAGCTCGATGCCCCACCAATCGACTGCCGCAAAAGATTGTCGATTCCTTCAAGTACGGAGTTTGAAGTTTATCGCCCCATAGGTACAAAACATTCATTGAACATCAAAAGGCTGGTCCAACCTCCCAATAGAGTCACAGCAGCAACATGGTGAAGAACTTCTACTTATTGCAGTATTAAGATAGCAATACACAGAGCAAACTGATATAAATTAGTACTTCAACTGATATTATGAATGTTAAACATGATAATATTGGCCGAAGTACTGCTTTCTAGAAACTTAACTTATATCTTTGTTGCATAATTTGTCTTTGTTTAGTGCTGAGTGAAGACAGTTGGAAAGTGCTTGAAACCATAGCTCGTGCGTGGTTGTGGAACTGCCCAATATTGGAATGGATTTGTCACACGCTCTGAAAGCGTTCTCTCTTCTCTCGTCCCAGCGAGCGTGCTGAAAGCTACACAGGGGAGAGGGGAATTAAAGGGAGCATTTTCTTCTCTGTTCTTCTTTGAACGCTCACTCGGCTAACGTGTAAACATTGCGCAGTGCTCACTTGACCACACCGCGACGTGTCGCAGCACTGGAATGTCGCGGCGTACTGTGGCGGCCACGGTAACTATGCCGTTCACGATGTTCAAGTCAGCCTATGCCTTGGTTTGTGGCGCAGTTGAGTTTGGGTGTGAAGCATCGAATTTAGAGAGAATAACAAGTGATTTCTAGCAGACTTTGAAGTTTAATCAGAAGTACACCTGTCGCGTGCTGCGCTCACGTGCTCACTGAAGCCTTGACTAGCGATCAGCAGACCACGAGTGTTGAAGATTGGGCGAGTTGGTTCGTCGTACTTGAACTGGTATAGCGCATTACGGGGAAGAAGAAACGGCTGGAAGTTAACGCTCTGTCCCCTTGTGTCGGTCTGCTCGGCCGTTTCTTCTTCCCCGTAATGCGCTATACCAGTTCAAGATCCGCAGACTTTTTTTTTCATAATCTTCAAAAAATGGTGTAAGGCCTATTTAAGGCAAAGAGCCTTGTATGCGTCAGCAATCGTGCGAAGAGACCGTCAGCGCCAAACAATAGGGAAGCAAAAAAAACGTGATGACGTCACCATTTGACGTACTGATGACGCCACAGGTTGCCAATTCTGTTACGCCAGCTTAACCTCACTATGGCGTCATATAACGTGGCGTCACGTGATGACGTAATCCCATGACCTCGCCGCTTGGTCAAAGACGGGCTAATCCCGGAGGCAATGCAAAATCGCGTTAGGGGCAGAAAACGGCCGGAGGAGCGCAGGGCAGGATAAATACATCTCACAAGATAAAGACGAAGAAGATAGCGTTCGCGTTTGAGTCGTTTTAGGCGAATGTGCAAGGAACACGTGAGTTCACTTGTGGAATACTCCTGTTCGCGTTCTTCAAAGAAGAATGAGTGAATGATAATAATAATATCTATAATTACTTGCGACCTAAGAATAAAAATCAAAATACAAATAAAAGTATAAGCGCCACCCCCAAAACTTCTGCCGACATGCCATTCTTGTGTGCGCGAGAGTCATGCTACGTGGAGTCATGCTACGTGGTGAAACATAAGTGATTTCATGCTGCTAACACAAATACTGCGCGCAATAATAATGAAAAGTGTGAAGTACTTATTTGAAACATCGCGTTTGACAAAGAGTGACGTCGAAATTGGTTGATACGTGATGATTAACGTCCCACAACAACCATAGGATTATGAGAGACGTCATAGTCGAGAACTCCGGAAATTTTGACCACCTGCGGTTTTTTAACGTGCACCCTAATCTGAGCACACGGGCCTACAACATTTTCGCCTCCATCGACAATGCAGCCGTCGAGGCCGGGATTCGATCCCACTACCTGCGGGTCAGCAGTCGAGTACCTTAATCTAAATCTGTGTGGAAATTGCGCAGGAAGTCAACGTTTCTTGATCGAAAACCAGCGGCACCAACGTGTGTCTTTATAACGAATCCACCAATCTAAAATGCGCGAACGGTACTTGGCGTCGCATAAATGCCATTGAACAAATGTGATTGGATTTCTCGGGGTATGAGAGCTACGTTTGTAGGTAGAGCTTACGTTTATTCTTATGTTGTAAACGGCTACAGGGTTTTACTTCCCCAAACCTCGATATGATTATGAGAGACGCCGTCGGGGACCATATGGTGTTTGACCATATGGTCCACTACGGCTTCTGTTTGACCACTTGGTCAAACACTATATGGTGTTTGACCATAGGCTGTTTTTCAACGAGCACTCACATAGCATGGTACACAGGCCTCTGCCAGTTGGCTTCCAACAAAATGCGCCCGCCACGGCCAGGATCGAACCCGTAACCTCCGGGTCAACAGCTGAGCACCCTAGCCACTCGTCCATCGAGACGAACAAGAATGAATGAATATTCTTTATTTGCAGGTCTTTACCGACCGGAGGGTTTCGTAGAGTATGGCGTGGGCTCACGTCTTACGACGACCACGACGTACGGCATGTACGTGGGCTCGTTCGAGACGCAGGACTGCGCCGACATATGCCGCGACCGCGAGGACTGCTTCGCCTTCTCGACCTGCCGGGTCAGCAAGCAGTGCATCATTACCACCGAGGCCCGAAAGCCAGCGGCCCAGGACACGGAGGTCCAGTCCGATTGCAGCGTGTTCACCAGTGAGTAGCAGTGTACAACTTTATACGGAAAGCCGTCGGTTTCCCAAGTGTAGATGGCTGTCAGGTCATGCCCGGTGGCTACCACAACGGCACGTCTGATGGCTTCTCGTAGTTTGTTTCGTAGTTTCCGTAACATTATACCAAAACACCTCGTTACACTCTTTCATGTAGAGAGCTTCGAGAGCAGCTTCGAGGAACTGCCCGGCATCTGCTATTCGTTCGCGGCCCGCAAGTACGCCAACGTGAGCCAGCCGGGTGAGTGCGCCGCCATGTGCCTGAACGAGAAAGAGTTCTCCTGCAAGGCATTCGACTTCTGCACGAGGCCACGCAAGGGCAAGCCTCAATGCCGCCTGCAGGACAGGCACATCCTCGAGGTCAGCGACCCGGCAGACCTCGACCGAAGCGACGCCGAGAAGTGCAGTCACTACACACGTGAGTCTGCAGTTAATTGAGGTGAAAGCGAGTGAGCTCTAGATGGATATTTCCTTGTGATGACCTAATGACGTCAACAGTGACGCCACTCACGTGTGGTTTTGTACAAATCCATCCACTTCCTGTGTTTCGCGCAAGGGGCCACTCAATAAAACACACCAGACCAGAGAGAAATGTTTGACGCCATAATTCCATGGTCATGAAGCCACATGATGACGTCATCACATTGCGTCGCTGCTTGGTTAAAGCTGGCATTGTGATCCCGGTGGCGCAGAGAGCTTCCCGAGGGGAGTGGGGCATTAGGGTTGATTTTACAGCGTGCATAACATTTACCTTTGTATTTTAGCACTTTCTTGCCTTTAGCATTTACGTTTATAAAAAGTAGAATGTGTATTTCATGGTCGCACATCCCAATAGCCACTGAGGGCTAATGTTCTCTATGTGTTGTTTTACAATGACATTGCCCTCATGCACTTTCGATCCAACAATTTGAATTGTCTAGAATTAACGTTGAGAGTCCATTTAGCCAAGGCTAAGGAGAGCACAGGTGTGAGTCTATGCTCTCGCAAAAGACTCAGTGTGTTACCGCGTCGTTCTCAGACAATAACATCCTTCGAGAACCCTCCCTTCTCCCCCTTTCCCCATTTTCCCCTTTCTTGACCGCATCTGGCGTTGTATTACCTCAGAGATTGGTCCAGCTCTCAGCAATCAAGGATATAGCATGTGATCACCTCATCAGATTACACCACGACATGGTTTCAGAGATGATGTCGTGATGATGCAATAACATTACGTCACGACATGACGCCTCCCCCTGGTAAAGCAACTTTGGGGACCACTCGTGTTCATGCCGGCGCATTACGATGGCTTTTAGAGTCGTGAAACGCAAGGTGGTAACTATCCTAACCTAACTACGTGTATGTCTCCCTTGGTTTTCGTAGGCAAGCACATCAGTGACTACCGCAAGGAGCGCTTCATTCGCCTACTGGGCACACCACGCACGACAATCAAGAAGGTGTCCGAGGCTGAGTGTGCCCGCCAGTGTTGGGAGGCCACTTTCCGTTGCGAAAGGTTTGACCACTGCTCAGGAAAGCAGGAACTTGGCAAGGGCGACTGCCTGCTCTTCGACGGCGACAAGGGAACTGACGGCACCGTCATGTCGCCCATCTGCAACTCGTACACGTACACGGGAAACTGTGAGTGTGGTCCCACGTGGCCTTTCTGTGCTTTCCTGGTGTCAGAAAGTATTATTTTGTCCGCAAACTCTTGCAGTTTCTCATCAACGGTTTACCGGAAAAGCCTGGTTAACCCTTATTTGGTATACGGGAGCAACACGATTAGCTGCCACAGACGTGCCCACGAGGGGGGGGGGGGGGGGGAGTGGCTACATAAAATTTGAGTTCCAAGTCTACCCATTTGCGTTACTCAGTCAGAGTTGTCTCATCATGGTTTGAGGAGCATCCACGTAGGTTTCTGACGGCAATGGCGGCTTAGAGTCCCTTGTGGTATGTTGCACTCCCAGAATGGTGTGATTGCCACGTTTACTAACCCCTTAAATCTGGGTATCAAACGCAAGTCGGCATGGCAATCACGCCATCACTCTGTTTTTTCGTTGATGCATCCATTGCGAGGCTTCTTTTCTATTGTACCGATGCAGTGGGGAACTCTGCGCATGCCTATACTGGTAGCGACACTTGAATGCCCCATGTGACAATGCATCAGGTTTACGATGTCTCGACACATTACACCTACCTAAAACCGAAAGCAGGAGTTGTCCATTAAAAAATACTTTGAAGCAATTGCTTGGGGTGCTGCGTTGCTATTTAGTCCTTTTTCTTGGGGTTGTGCAAGTTGGTGCAGAGGATGGCTTTCATTAAATGCAGAATAATATATGCTGTAGACCACGACGTCAGCGCAACTTAAATATTTCATCCTGCGAAACTAAGCAGTATGCCATATTAAAATTCTTGAACCCAGGGAGTCACTGCGCAACATTTGGACAAGAAGGCTTCTTTTCTTCAAGGCCACTCGCTTGAAGTCCGTCCACAGGCTTGAAGACCTGTCTAAGCATGCAGTCTTCTTCACGGCTACATGCTTGAAATCTATTCGCCGGCTTCACGGCAGGTCTTCACGCATAGCGTTTTCCTCGAAGACTTGTCGTCTTCATGGATGCACCCTTGAAGTCCGTCCGCAGGCTCGAAGACAGGCCTTCAGCCTGCGTATGGACTTCAAGAAGACTGAAAGTGCAGCTTTAAGGAATACAATTCCTCGAAGAAGATGTCATGCTTGAGGACCTGTCTTCAAGCATGTGGGTGAGATTCAATGGTACAGCCTTGAATAAAAATACACTTGCCAAAATATCGCCTCCAGCGACACCTCATGTTCAAAAATTTTAAATCTCTTCAGGCTTCTGTATTCATCCCAACTTCCTTTTGTGGATCTGCATCATGTCACGGATTTTCGCTTGGTTGAAAAAGCAAGATCTTGCTCACGTGTTTCTCTGCTTTGTGTTTGCAGACGATCGTCCTGTAGCGCAAGCACCCTCAGCGCTACACAGCAATGGTACGTATAAAAGCGTTAACGTATGACGTTGAAATGCGCATTGCGTCTTGATTGTCTTCGTTATCCTTGCAGCAAAGGCAACGGGCCTTTCCTTCTTCATGATATTCCTGGGCGTAGGCATGGCGGTCTCAGCACTTTTCGCCTACGGCTTTTACAAGACCAGGCAGGCCAGCAGAAGATGACGATGACAATTACGAATAATAAAATATTTATAGAAAAGTCAACCATTACAAAGTGACCAAATTGTTTTTTATCAGCTTACAGCGACTACAAGGCACAGCCTTCTGCCATATGTTTCTCCAATTAAACCAATTCCAATCTAGAATATCTTTCCTGGTGGAGGCACCAAATACAAGCGAGTTCCTTCAAGGGACAGAGATTTTTGTACTGTTTCGGGCTCCAGCAGTGCCCCCCCCCCTTCCATGGCCCCCGCTGGCCCCACGTCGGCTTGTCGCGGTCCTATTATCCCCACAAACTTGCTAATCTTATGACCTCATCTAGCTTTACTTCACCCGGTGTGCTTGGATTCCTTTGGAATGCAAGGGAACGTACTCGTAATGTTCACACTTGAGTTATATGACTCACGCTTCTCGAGAGAACAAGATAATTTTTAAAACTTATATTCTTGGCTTTTACGTGCTACAAACGCACTTTGTCAGAAGGCGCGCAACAGTCAGCAACTCGGAATTAATTTTGACCACCTGGGGCTAGAAATGCATTGAAGAAGAATGGCTATTTGGGCTAGCGCTCGTGTTGTCCTCTTTGCTTTCCGTGCTTCACCTTTCGTCTGTTTCTTCTCGCACCTTCGTGCTCGCGCTGCAGCCCTTATCCCCTGAGGCTAACTTAACATGCACTAAATTCAGGCACTGCATTCCCTAAGCCACTTGAAAATTTGCGAAATATGAAACTTTCGAGAAAGCTATACTCTTAGCTTGTCAGAGAACGTAGCCTCCAAATCGACGCTTCAGCCTGGAGTAGTTTCTGCTACCGGCGCAGCTACCCGCATTAGTTTAGATGTGCCGAGCATTGACAGCGGAAATTCGCATTCGCAGCGGAATCCACGTTTCGTAAACTTTTGTGGGCGGTTGTACACTGGCGTTTCCGCAGTCACACTATTGATGAATTGCTGCCGCCGTGCTGGTTAACCGAAGCCGTGCCTTTGCGAATAGCCGCACCACATCGAAGCCGCTCATCTAGAGCACGCCGACTCCAGGAGCGCTCGAGGAACTACGGCAGGAAGTGTAATCTTATCATAGCGACCACTCCGATAGGGAGTATCAGAATAAAACGTGGGAGGAAGCGGAGAAGGGAGTGGAGGCACCTGCTTATTGGAATGTAAAGAAGGCAATATACCCGATATATTACTTATCTGCCTTTGAGATAAACGATTAGCCGTAAGCAATAAAGTGTTCATTCGGAGTGTGGGACTGGTATTAGGGAGATAGAAAATAATATTATTTAGTACCTTTCTGCCCAACCGCATCGTATAAGCAGCGCTGGCAGTGGGGTTAAAAAAGGCACTTGCCGTCCACCCAACTTAATCCACATTGGCAGTTCCCCTGAGCTGCTTGGTCACACCCTTCCTCATTACGATGCAGCGTTGATTTGCCCCTTCCCCCCTTCCAAGGACACATACCGTACATGTACAGTGTCAATTTTTATGAAAGGGAACACGGGAGCGCGTAGCCTGCGCGCCCCGGCGGCTGCTGGCAGCGCGTTCAAGCGGAAGTGAGAGCAACCACAGTCTCTTTTAGCGTCATCTAGCGACGAGCAAAACAACTACTCGTTGCTGATATGAAACCAGCGCCAAGATAGCGACCCCCTCCCCTTTCAAGGTGATTACGCGAGAGCCGGTAATCGCCTTGAAAAGGGGGGGGGGGGCTGAAATCTTGCATGCAGTTCTATATCAGCAACAAACGGTTGTTTTGCTCGCCGCGAGATGATGCTAAAAGAGACTGTGGTTGCTCTCGCTCCCGCTTGAACGCGCTGCCAGCAGCCGCCGGGGCGCGCAGGCTACGCGCTCCCGTGTTCCCTTTCATAAAAATTGACGCTGTACATATGTCGTTGTTCTTCTCGTGTCGATGCTTTTGTTTAGTTTCGCACTGCATTTGCCATGAAAATCAACCAACTAGCCCAGTTTTGCACGCTTTTGATGTTAACTGCTTGGTTTAAAAAAGGTTTGGGCACCGCACACTTCAGTTACTAAACGCTCACTTGTGGTTCTTCGATTCCTACCTACTCGTCTGGTTATCTTGCTTCTATTCTGTTTTGCGATCCCAGAGGCAGTCGCCGATATTGACCTATGGGTTGCGGCGTCCAATCACGGCCGTATAGGAGCCGCATTTCGACGGCGGCAACGTTCTACACGCCCGTGTGCTTAAATTTGGGTGCACGTTAAATATCCCTAGATGGTCGAAATTTCTGGAGCCCTCAACTATAAGGTGACTCGTAATCATAGCGTGCTTTCAGGGCGTTAGGCACAAGACAATAATAATTTGACCCCAGTGATTATTATTATCATCAGAGCACGAGAGGCGGGTTAATCGGAAAGGATACTTACTGTTTGTTACCTCAAACCAGGGATAAAGATTAAAAAAAAAGGCCGAAGAAAAGACGAAGGTTGAAATAAAAAGAATGCTCGCGCTATTCACTACACAAAGACCGGAAAGGTTTTCGAATTAGTTTCGAATTAGTTTCGAATTAGTGAAGCAGCCGCGAGCTTCAATTCAGTCCTCTCTCTTGGACGGCATGTCCTTCATAGTTTTGCTTGCTCGACGCTTCATTGTCTAATCAGCAGAGCGCATTGTTACACGAGCGAAATCACGATTTTGCCTTGAGTTGCGTGTAATCTACTATCATCGGACAGCCTGCCCGCTTATCGTCGGCAGAAACAATCGAATTGAACTTTCTCAGCCGCACTTTCAAAGCGTGGGGGCGTTTGGGCGTATCGGTTCGCTTTTCAAGGAGGTGGACAAGCCGGACACTCTCACTTGCTGTAGGTAAAACCAACGAACACGGTGAGTGTATAATTATTATACGTCCTTAACGTACCAAAATTCAACAATGCAATGACCGTTCAGCGTATAATACAGTGTGTGCGAATAGTGAATCTTAGAACTGAAGAGAATTCTAATCCGAATAGTGTTCGAGAAGTTTTTGAATTGCGAGGCTACCATTTTGAATGCAGCCCCAAAATGGTAGTGTAGCCATTTTCGAAACAGCCCATGAATTCCACATTTTATTTCGAATAAATACTACCAAGCTTTGATAAAAGGACGGACAATCGTTTTTGACCAGCAAAAAAGGGGCTTGATAACAAAAACTGAGGCAAGCTCCCGGCAACTGGAGCTTTTAATATTATTTGTGTATCTGGAGGCTTAACTACGGCAGTGACAACAGTATTCAAAGTAGCACTTTGTCGACAGATTTTGAATAAAAAAGTTGTATAAACATTATTTAAACCATAATCATGATTACACATCACCATGAATACCCTCGACGTAGATATTGTCACTTCGGTGACACTGTAGTTTAAACAAAAACTTCTTCATCCTGTAATCATTATAGGCGTAGATAGTACCGTAATACTTTGTACTGCATGTATCTTGGCCATTCAATTATCAAAATAAGAAATGGTATAGCCGTTTCACTTTCTTGAAGTTTTTCATCGGTGTTTATTATTAAAAACTACATTCAACATTTCCGATATGCGCTATTCGATTCGAATACCGAGTCGAATAGAAGAATGCACAATTAGTTATTCGAAATTTTCGAATATTTGCGCACCCCTACGAATTAGTCATAGCGTACAAAATACTTTTTACGTGAACAGTCTTTCTCCCGATCAGAGAGCACAAAGGGTTAGAAAGAAAAATGAAATACATAAAAGCACGAGTCCTGCACAAAATAAAATTCATTGAGTGAAAGGCTTCGGAGAAATTGCTAAGAAAATTTTGACCGCCACGTGGTCGCCGATTTCAAAGGCCTTATACGAGTGGAGCTCCATTGAATTAAACGTGAAGTTATCGCACAGAGTAAATGGTTAGTCTAATTCAAAGGGGGTGATTAAATTTCCTCAGAAGTGCCGCTCACAGACGCTTCAACAATGATCCCGTCTACTGATCGCAGAGACCGTCTCTGTCCGTACTGGCATGGTTGTGAAACGATTGAACGTATTTTTATTCTGGGTGCGGGAGGGGGGGGGGGCGCAATTTCGCGAACTGCAGGTCAGGATTGCTCGTAAGTTTAATGAAATTTATTTATTTTTATTTTTATTTAATAATACTCTCAACCCTCGCTTGAGGGTCATAACAGGGAGGGAGTACAATATGAGTACAAACAGAACACCTAAAAAAAACACTAAGCAATAAACACAGGAAAACAGGATGGGCAGTACTTCAATCATTACCAAAATAAGCATCAATTTCTCTGTCAAAAGTTTGCACATCGGTACTATTAATAACATGTTAGGGTAAAGAATTCCATTGTTCTATAGCATCTGGGAAAAATGACCACCGAAAGATGTCAGTGCGAGTGCTAAAAGGTTTAATGGGGGCATCATGATTCAATCTAGTGCTACGTTTTCCGGGAAGGCGTATGTACTCGTCTTTAGGTATTTTGAATATCTCTTGGATTATACGAAATAATGTTTCAAGTTTTTGTTTCCGTCTTCGAATTTCCAGTGATTCTAAATTGCATGAATTTAGCATATTAGTTACTGAATCCCGCCTTCTATATCTGGAAATGGAACAAGGTCAAACAAAACATATTAAACTACCAATACGTGACCGAAACGATACCTTTGTTTTCACCGATGATATCGATGACTTCTTTCTTAAATGTCGAGGAGCGGCTCTTAGCGCAAGTGTGTGATGCTAGTCTACCCTGAGCCTGAAATTTTTTTCGTTTAGTCGTTGCCTTGTGATGTTAACTCGCAATAGGCGTGCGCGTTTCATTTGGTTCCACGACATATTGTACACCCTCCACAACCGGCCTTTAAACGAACCACGATCTACTACCCTCTGTTTACAGACAATGGAGACCAGGCTTGTCATCGCCGCAGCATTGTTGCTCGCGGCACTCATCCTGCCAACCTGCAAAGCCGACTGCGACGCGAAACCGAAGAAGCCCGTCAAACGTGTGTATTATGAAGAAGACGTTTTGAATGCTAGTTCGTTACATGCTGACATTTTAAATGCACTGCACAGGCGAATCACCCTAAGGCGCGAAAACGATGAAGTTCATCGACGATAATGAATGATTGTCTGATCTGAAAGAGTGGCAAACAACTATTGCAATCCTTTCATTCTGCCTAGGGTGTCTTTTTTTTCTTTCTTTTTTTCTCCGGTGGGTGGTTTCGATATTGAATATAAAAAATAAAAAAATAGCAGCACATCCACGGAGTGAATGATGTAGAGTGGGGCAAAGCATCCGTCTGTCCATTCGTTCTTGCTTCCGTCCATTCCTGCGTCCGTCTGTGTCACCGTCCGTGCGTCCATCCGCCCGTCCGCGCGTGCGTCTGTTCGTGCGTCCGCACGCCCGTCTGTGCGTCCGTCCCAGCGTTCGTCCATGCATCCGCCCCTGCGTCCGTCCATGCGTCCATCCGTCGGTGCAGCCATCCGTGAGTCCGTCCATGAATCTGTCTGTGTGTCCGTTCGTCCATCTATTCAACACTCCAAGTACCACCATCTCGCATCTTTTCATTATATATTCCGCATATGCACCGCCATCCAGCGGACAATACAAGGACTAAACGAGAGGTGGCACACGCACACTTTCTTACGGCTTGCGCTTCGTGTCTGCTTCCCACCTTTAACCACCTCGAGTTCATGCTATATACTAGTTCACTGTATTCATGACACTGCGGCCCAACGCTCGCTAAACCTTTTTAAAACCAAGGAGGTTATGCCCAGCGAGTATAACGTAGCAACCCTTTCTTGTCAGATAGTGCTCAATGTAAATGCCAACGGCTGCTAAGGGGGAATCAGAGACAGAAGAATTCGGCTTTTAGTTAACGCACACGCTGCGAATTTTTCGTTGTTCAACAACGCACAGAAGAAATCTCTCACCGGCACCACCTTGGAGGTCAAAATGTAAGAGTGGTTACACACTACGAATACTACTACGACTATGAGAGACGAACGGGTGCCGCTATAAGCAGCTTCGCCACTTAAAAAAATCTTACTGAATTAATTCATCGATTCTTGGCCGATCCCCCTGAGTGGGTACGAACCATGGCTGTGGAATCATCATCATCATCATCATTACGACACTGCCTAACGCACAATCTGCGTGCAATTTTGTATTAGAGCAATGCCAACTGTGGTCGACGTTTTGGCTATCGGCAACTGTAGCAATGTAACATTGCCACACAAACATATTGCCACACAAACTTCTAGCGCTCATGGGCTACGCACACCATTCTGTGCATTGCAGCCGTCGCGAACCAAGCTAAATGCTGAAAGCCCCGTTAAGGCAAGCGAATCCAGCCACAGTGCACATGCCAGCCCTGTATGCGCGTGAATCATAGGCGTGAACTCCGACCGAGAGGCCAGCGCGCGTAACGGAGGTAGAAAGCCAGGGCTCGTGGTATCGACAGACTCTGCGTTCGCTCACTCTATAGGTTACGCCCAGAGGCGTAGCTAGGAGGTAGCACTGTGTCCTCCACCCCACGTCAAAATTTTTAAGCCTCCGTTCGAAGAAAAAAAAAAGGCGCTAAAGGTCGTGACCCGTGCTGACTGACGGTCGTAGTATCCTTGAACCCTGTTCATACCTCCTATCCCCTGCATAGCTTTTGGCACATTCGCTGGTACAAAAAGTGAGATAATTGATGCGCTTAACAAGTTACAGTGCAGGGAAGATTCCCTGCACTGTAACATGTCGCGTTGTGTATTCTGAAATAGAATCGTAAGGGTCAAGTAGGCCAACATAATCATGTATATTAGAGCAAATGTCTTCACTGTAACGTAGTGATGTTAGTCGTGAAATATAGATGTGCCGAAGTGTATGTGCCCTGTTACAGGAATGGTATGAAGCCTTTGTGTTCTGTACATGCTGTAAATAAAGTTTTTCTAAACAAGGGTGAAGATATCCATGTTCATGTAAATGATGTCTGTCTTGTCATCATCGTTAGAGTAAGTCTAAGACGGAAATGTTCTGTTGAGTGTTATTGACGTTTGTGGCAATAAATTCTTTCTAAACGGGTCAAGACCCGTTGCTGCGGGCGGGCCAGGGACGGCTTTCAGCCCTCCCACAGTAGAGTACCGAGTACTCAAATCGTTAAACTCTTCTTCTAAACACACAGTGTCCTAACGCATCGTGAACTTAATGTTGGCGTCGCTAATTCCGACTGCAGGTTTGCGTCCGTTCGAAACGCTCGTCTAGTGCCGCACAGCGGGGGAGAGCCTGATATCGCGTCTACTGAAGCTTTGGTGTCGTTGAAAGCACATTTTTCATATCGGAGCCCTGTTAAGCCTGTTAAGCCTCTTAATGTTAAGCCTGTCAAGCACGTGTCCCCTCAGGGAAAATAAAGCTCATTCCTGACCAGATCTACTTTGAGAGCAGCGCAGCCCCACAGAACAGCGAGAGGTGTGAGCAACAACAGCGCTCTTCGTGTTCCTTAACCACAATTTTTTTGTGACGTGGGCGATACTCGCTTTACTCGTGGATTCTGCGCCACAAAGAACTTGGATCTCCGTCGTACCACTTGCGACGAGCACCCATACGACGAGCACCCATCCTAAAGCTAACGTCCACCACTAATGATTGGTCATGTGTGCCCCTCCATGCGCAAGACACTCAAACTGCACAAAGGTTTCGACGTTTAGGTACCGATGTCAGAGTCTTAAAGTACCAAGGTTATGGAAATTTTCTTGGCTCAACGTGGCCGAAATACGAAAAAAAAATAACACTATGAAATCTCTGAAGTCCCGCCGACGTTCAGTGCGCAGAGATTCTGGCACAAAAAAAAAATCTAAATTTCCTTTCCTTTAATGTTAATAAACCTATGACTGTCAAATTAACGATAGTCGAGATTTCGAAAAAATTAACTTATTTGCTTATATTTTTTTCCATGTCTCTCTCTCGTGTCACTTCATCGTGTGCACTGGGATTCAACAGTGTTAGCGCTTCCTTTTGTCTTAAAGTTCTGTCATGAAGTCTTCTTGCTCGTGTAGTACTTCGACTGTCACGATTTAAATTCACATGTACCTAATTACTCTACGCCTCTCACAAGGACTGCTTCCAGACCCATCTGGGACGTTACTGAAAACTAAGTACAACTAGCCCGATATATTTAGACTCATTTCGCTTCTGCACCCATTAACTGCCAAATCGTCGTCATCTAAGTATTTGCAGTTAAATCCTCTTGGAAAATAACGATTGAAACATTGCGCTTCATTATGTCCCATACTGCCCGAACACAACAAATTATTCATTTGTCGTTCGAGAACCACGTGTGCTTAGAAAAAGTAACTAATCAGATCACTTGGTAATCTACTATGGCAGGGCATAAAACCATCCTGGTCCTTGATTAGCCCCGCCGCGGTGGTCTAGTGGCTACGGTGCTAGGCTGCTGACCCGCAGGTCGCGGGATCAAATCCCGGATGCAGCGGCTGCGTTTCCGATGGAGGCGGAAATGTTGTAGGCCAGTCTGCTCATATTTGGGCGCACGTTGAAGAACCCCAAGTGGTCAAAATCTCCGGAGCTCTCCCCTACGGCGTCTCTCATAAGCATATGGCTGGTTTAGGGACGTCAAACCTCCCATATCGATCAATTAGTCCTTGATTATGAATCAACTGTTTAGAAAAAAGCTTATTTACACTATATGCAAGAAGCAAAATTGCGTTACATGCTGTGTGTAGAAAAAGTTAACGATTTAGAGTACGATGTACTCTACTATGGAAGAGCATAGAGCCGTCCCGTGTGGAACTAAAAAACTGCAAAAGGTTTAAGAGAATTTTATTTCCGGATATATTTTACATAGCTTAAGTGCACACAGAAAAATGGACAGTGATGATTAATGCGTACGTACAATGCAAGTTGTTATATGCAGCGAAAATAACTTATTTGCCCATACAGTGATGTACTATGCAAAAATTGTACAACAAAGACAGGACATTCATGAAAATCGAGATGATTAAACTTAAATAAACAGTAAGGCTATGTGAACAAACAAGGTGGGTCATTCACAGTGTAGGGTGATGTTTTTGCATTCACCTGTGAGGACAGTTTGCTCTCTTGCTCAAGAACAATATTGCACAAAAAAGACATGTTTCGAGTGAAGAAAAGGAAAATACACATTGCAATTTCACAGTGGTAGAAACTTTAGCCCACCTCCTCAGTAGGGGAGGAAAGGCATGGACACTGTTGTTTTTCACAATAATGAATCGCGTAGACCAGCACCGAAGGAAAGCCTTCTCTCCCGGCATAACTAATTTTTCGTTGAGATGCATAAGCATTACGTTTCTTAAGCGATGTAGCAGAGGAAACATAGCTCTTTGAGCGTGCCCCCTCAAGCGGGCCAGTCCCCTCCGCTTCCTTAGGACGAAGGCTCCGATAGCCATTAAATGTTCGACAAAGTTGTCTCTGTGGCGAGACTTCCACTGCATACTTATTTGGGACATACTGTTTGTTTAGAAAAATTGGTTAACAATTTAGAGCACCTGGTACTCTACTGCGGGAGAGCTTAAAGCCGTCCCATGAAATTTAGCTGATTTACCTCGATGACATACTATTTAGCGAGTAATGACGGTACCTCGGATATTTATTGCGAGCGAACCTAGGTTCAGTGTTCAACCTACTCCCTTGTAATCGGTGCATGCTACTCGTTCTAGTGTAAATGTTTATAGTTGCTCGTCGACATGAAAAATTTGCAGGGCCTCCACTGCGTTCTGTAATGGTCGTTCCATGACATCACAGCATGCAACGCAACTTTAGCTTGAAACTAGGTGCGGTGAACTAAATCTAAAATTATTGCAGTTTCACAGCCAAAGCATTGTCCACAGCAGCAATGCGATCTTTGATATGATCAGTGGGCGTACAGCACGAGTCTTGCACGACGCTACCCCGTGGCCACATCAATAACATCAACCTTGCATACGTAACCTCGTATAGGTATCTCGGAATGCACGTAACGAATAACCTTTCTTGACATACACACATTCAATACGTCACTAACAATGCCAATAAATCACTCGGGTACATACGCAGGAATTTTTCTAATGCCCCATGCCATTTAAAGTTGCTTCTTAACAAAACACATGTGCATAATTGTATTGATAATATCGTGAACTTGCTGTGTTAGTTATCACCTCCAATTACATATAATTAACCGAGAGACCCACTGCTATTTCACTTTGGGACCCTCGTTCTTTTGTATGTAATTCTGTAACTATGTTTCTGAAACTAATGAGCCTAAATCTGAAGTGTGATTGCTGCAATGTAAGCCATGACATTTTCAAAAGTGAAGAAAACTGGACATTTGTCCGACATGTTGATGATGTTCAGGCCGCCAATAATTTACTTATTTATTTATTTATTTGTGTTATAATAACGGAATCATATCGCGGTAGATGTATCACCGTGACAAAACGACATGACGAGTATTTTCAAATTCATTTCGTGTAAGTGTTTTAATCACAAGTTAAATTGAACACTTTTCACTTCGTTACTTAACACTTTTTGTGCTTACATGTATTCTTCTGTACAGCGGGCAACGAGAGATTTTTTATTAAGGACCTGTGTGTGTGTAGTTCAGTGTCTGCTTTTGCCTTTTCAAATTTTTTAGCGAAGATGATTCCAAACCTTCTCAAGAATTACAAACAAGGATGGAAACTGACAGCGGAAATCAGCGACTCCAGCGAGGTGAGAAAAACAAAAACGGCCATATCTACAATGTGAATTACGTTGGAGGAGCTCGCTCGGAGGCACACGGGACGTTCCTTGAGACCATATCTGTAGGAAGGCTTGTTAACGATTCGGCACCTGATCTTTACAGTACGTCGAAGGTAGTGTTGGCATATGTGTACAGTACAGCGCATGATGTGTACAGCTCGTCGAAGACAGGATATAAAAGTTGAAATCACGAAAAAGAAATGACATGGGCCGGGCATGTAGCACGTAGGCAGGATAACCACTGGTCATTAAAGGTGACCATTGAAGACAGAAAGTTAGGTGGGACGATGAGATTAAAATGTTCGCAGGTATAACGTGGCATCAGAAAGCACAATACTGGTTTGATCGGCAGATCACGGGAGAGACATTTGCCCCGCGTTGGGTGTAGTCAGGCTGACGATGATGATGATGATGATTATGATGATGATGATGATGATGATGATGATGATGATGATGATGATGATGATTCGGCATTTCTAACGTGCACCGTTCGAAACCAGTGCAGATCGAATGGAACGCTATTCCACTCATTATTCGAAATTTCTAAACATTAGCACATTACTAGTATGAAAGCGAAAGCCTTAGATGACTCAGCAATCTTGAAATAGGACCATCGGCATTGGTTTCATTGGTTCACACCAGAGTGGTGCAAAAATCGTGTAATGACGTAACCTCATGACAGCATCATGACGACACAGGTTGACAAACTTTGAAACGCCATCATGACGTGACTATGACGTCACCAAATGACATCGTTTCTTGGTCAAAAGTTGGCCGATCCCGGAGGCAATGCAAAACTGCGTTGGGTGAAGGAAGATTTCGTGTGTGGGGCAGATCAATGCCATCGACAAAGGAGAAAGAAGATATGTCTTTCGCTTTCGAGTCGCTTTAGACGAATGAACTTTTTCAAGAACACCACTTGCTTTCGGACATTATTAATAAGACCAATGTTTTACTAGATATTCGATATTAACCAGATGTCGTTATAAATCAGTGTTATAAAATCAACTCTTTCTTTACGTGGCTTCTCCCAATTACGTCGAAACATTACATAGCTATATAAGTACATGCTGTGAGTAAATGTTGAAAATAAAAACCTACAAAACAAGATGTTTCGATTCTAATAGCTCTTCTAATAGTTCCTACGCAACCCTACTTAATATGCGAAAATCGGTATAGATTTACTGCCCATCACACAGACCCGACTGCATGGAATACACGTACATGTTCAGTTGTTGGTCATTTGCTCTATTGTAATTAGTATTGTTACTTTTTTTGAAATTCGGGCTTTATTTGGTTTGTTGCATGTTATTTGAGTTTGTACTGCTAACTGTTGCCAGTGTTTTCGTGTTCAAAGGTGGGAGTGGACCCTTTTCAAGCTGCCTCTTTCGGGGAGCAGCTATTGCCTACAGCTATTCTTCATCAAAAGAATTGACAAAAAAGAAGTATTATTATTATTATTATTATTATTATTATTATTATTATTATTATTATTATTATTATTATTATTATTATTATTATTATTATTATTATTCTATTGTAATCTGATAACCAAGTTCTCTACGAACTTACAATCTTACGTCCAGCCCTCACTGCTTTCCTTTCAATCTCTCCTCAGAAAACTACGACCTATCTGACCGAGTACTACGACATGAGCTCGAAACAGGGCTTTCTCAGCTTCAAGCAAGACGGCGGTGACGACATCAACCTCTTCTACATGTCGCGCACCAGAGAGCTGTTCATATACCGAAGTAAGCGACGATCGACGTCGAAACTATAGCAGTTTTCCTCTAATCACACTGTGCAAGAGGGACTGGCACTACTACGGCATCACGCCTGGTATCTATTACACAAGTTATCTAAGAAGAGCCTTTCGTGCAACTTACAGCATTTTGCAGTGGTGCATGTTGTAGTTCTCAATAACAGTCCCGGCTACGACTTTAAACAGTTACTGCATATACTCCCTATGAGAGCATATACAGTAACTGTAGTGTTACTTGCTGTGATGCTGTGATGATGTGTTACTTTTCTGATGACAAGCATATAATTATACATATACTTACGAGAATTCGAAGAAAATAGATATATATATAACTAGAGCAAATAATTGGATCATGCAATTAGGGAGAGTATACAGCAATGGTATACTATATATGCTCCCTACGAGAGCTTTTGCAGAAACTCCGTACTACTCCAAAGGAAGGCACACCGACCGCTGCGCCAGCGAGAGCAAAAAAAAAATGGATGTGCAATTAGTTGGGCTGTGCCTGGTGGGACCTTCCTAAGACAACGGCGCAGTCACCGAAGCTCTAAAGCCCCGTTACGAAGCTTCACGAAGCTCAGCGTGTTCGAAGAGCGATAGTTGGGAGGGGGGGGGGGGGCAAGTCAGAAAGACGTGTTATGTAAACTTGCGCTGTGCTTATAAGACGAGAGACCGAGGAAGAAGACGGAGGAAACGTAGCTAAAACCGATTTATTGAAGTCCCGTGAACTTCCCTTCTGGAATAATGCGCGTGCGCAATAACGCACGTCATGGCCGCGTCACGAAAGTACACTCCCCACCCACCAAGTCTCGTATATATACACAAGAAATTCGAGCTCTTTCCCGGAAAGGTACTCAGATGCATCGATGACGCACTTATTTGGGCCATGTATACCCCCATCCATGAGGCTTCCCGAATTTCGCGCACCCTTCGGCCCTTCGCTCGCCCCAACACCTCCCTCCCTGCTGAAAATGGGCTTGCACTTCCGTGCACACGTGCTACAATGAACGGGTCGTATCTCTCTCCGCTGCTGCTCACTCTGCTCCTCGCATCGTTGGATATGCAGCGCGTTTTAGCTAAAGTCAGCGTCAAAGTTTGAGGACCACGATAAACTAGAGAAAGCCGAATATTACCGCTGCGTTGGCAGCCAGCATCAACAGCAACACGCTAACAGCAGAAGCATCAGCAACCTGCTAGTAACGCATGGTGTGCCGTTCGACCGACTACCAGTTGCGAATTGCTGACGAATTTCAAGTTTTCTATGGCCTAGCGGCCTCTAATCTTTTGATATTGGTTTTACCTCACTCTGCGACAATCAAGGCTCGTCGCATTTACACATCGCGGGAAATGCTTACGCGCACCTCATAGTTCTTGCCTGATTATTAAGTGAAAAGGCTTGTATGTCTGATCAGTCGGAAAATCCGACGTTCAGCTGTGTCGTGAACACAATTAGTGCCGAAATCTTCGCGACATTAAATACAATGTAATGATGGCAAATCATTAGGAGTACAAATTTAGGTGAATTCAGGGGGAACTTAATGTGAATCTATGTATGTCAAAGAGAAAAGAGTGGGAATCAAATTTATCAAGGGTGAACCACTTAACAATCAAGTGGCATTACCTTAAATCACTAAATAATCAAGAAACCTAGCGTCAATCAAGAGCGAGTCAAGTGACGTAAGTGTGAATTATGGCATAATCAATTGAATTGGGTGTTAATCAACCTACAAATTAAGTTAATCACATACTCAATCATATCTAAGTGTTTTGTAGGTGCTTCACAGGTCAAAGCGTAGGCTTTCACCTGTGATCCCCTTAGCATCATCTAAAGCAACCCGGTGACTATCCTTCGTTCATGCTGACGTCGCAAACGACGCACAGAACGTCTTTCTGCAGATGCTTGTGAATCGCTTGATTTGCTGAAAATTGAATGTGATTATCTTCTGCGATGGTATAGCCGCGTTCTAATGAAGGCTCAAGTAAACAAATAGCACGGCCAAACTTTCTTCCTCGGCAGACCACGAGTGCCAAG
Organism: Rhipicephalus microplus; assembly: GCF_013339725.1. NCBI lineage: Eukaryota > Metazoa > Arthropoda > Arachnida > Ixodida > Ixodidae > Rhipicephalus > Rhipicephalus microplus. The sequence continues at coordinate 112,178,848 of NC_051167.1, read as the reverse complement.
TCACGGATGTTCAGAATCCACCGGAACCTGTCAAATCGCTCATATACGAGTGGCGAACCTGGCGCGAGAACCTCACAATCCTGGGACCGTCCGCACTTTTTGCCAGGGCCTGGACGAGCCAGGGAAAAGAACTGGTAAGTTATGCCATCCACTCCTCACCAGCTGAGGCAATTTTTTTTTCACTTGCTTTCTGGTTAACCTCTCTGCCTTCATACGTACCATATCTCTCTCTCTCTCTCTCTTTCTCTTCATTTTGGGGTTTGATTATTACTCACACCGGGCACGTGAACTGTTCTTCTTCCACGTCCTCCTCGTACCTACCCGGACTTTCTTTGGTTTTCCTCGTACGAAGTACGACTCAGGTTACAGTGTGACTGAGTTACAGAGCGGCTTAGTTACAGCCTGGCTCAGTTAGAGTGCGACTGAGTCACAGTCTTAAGGGCTAGATCAGTTAACCGCAACGTCATAGGCTGCTTACGATAATATGATCTCCTCCCAGTACTACCAAGGTCCCTCCGAACCCATCCGTGGAATCAAAAGCCTGCAGTGGGCGGCTTGCTACGCCGACGACACTGAGCCGACCCGGATCTGGTTTGCCGGTAATCATTTGCTTCTCACATATCTCTTCCTTCAACATGCTTGACTATTTTCTGATATGTGGGGTTTTAACGTCCCAAAACCACCATATGATTAAGAGAGACGCCATAGTGGAGGACTCCGGAAATTTCGACCACCTGGGGTTCTTTAACGTGCACCCAAATCTAAGCACACGGGCCTGCAACATTTCTGCCTCCACCAGAAATGCAGCCGCCGCAGCCGGGATTCGAACCCGCGACCTGCGGGTCAGCAGCCGAGTACCTTAGCCACTAGACCACCACGGCGGGGCACTTGACTATTTTCTCATATTTAGGTCGGTGACATACAGAGAGAACATTAATGCGTAATCATAAAAGAGGGAAAGTGAAAAAATAAACGTGCATGGAATAAGGATGATAAATTATTTCATTGAGGAAAGGGAGGACCAAAAGTCACTGATGGGGAGTCTGGAGGAGGGGTAGGGATGATAGGCACACACTAAATCACGCGCGCCAAGCCGCTGCTAATACCGATGTGACAAGTTGATGAGGGTTCTCAAGAATGCCCTTTTGTACCGCTTCCAAATCGGGAGGTAGAAAAAAATTGCGTTGTTCCTGCGATACTCATGAAGGACATGAGAGGGAAGAATGACGTGATGCACGTTAGGCATGCATGAAAAGTGGCAAAAGATACACTATGCAGGGGATCGAGGTGTCCAGTCACCTCTCCCGTTCCGCAAGAGTCCGCTTTTATGAATTATGTGAGGGTGGCTGCATTTGCAGGTACTTTGTTAATTAAAAATATTGAGCCTAACTTGCTTTGGGACGATAACTCCCATGGCCCAAGTTATTTTAGAAAAATAACTTAGATAACCTCAGTTGCTTTGAGACGATAACTTCCCTGGCTTCAGTTTTTTTTTTTTTTTTGGGGGGGGGGGGGGCGATCCACTCCCATAACACAAATTGTTTCGGGGCGATAACATTTTCAGCCCAAGTTGCTTCGGTACGATAATTCTCATAGGCTATAGGTTGCTTTGGGACAATAACTTCCATAGCTCAAACTGCTTCGGGATGATAACTCACATGGCCTAAGTTGATTTGGGATGATGACTCCCATAAACTCAACATAAGCATAACGTGTCTCAAAGTAAAAAAAAAACAGAAGTAGAAAGTTGTTGCTGTCTTCTTTTTCTCCTATAACTTTTGTTTTACATATTTTTTTTAAATACCACGCTCAGCAAACGACTGGGTAAAACTTGTCTGAAGTCTGCTGTGTGTAGCCTACCGTAATTAGTCGCATAATACCAGTACTTTTTGGTAACATTGGTTAACTAACAGTAGAGAGCGTAGGTTACAAATGACGTAGACGGTAATTATAACTCATTAAAAGCTAATAAAGCACGATCGCATTCACAAACTAATTCTAATCTGAAGTGAAGTGTGGAAGGGAACTGGGTTGTGTATAGAGCTGTATTTATCGAGTTGTGACCAAAACTTCTCAACGACAGGGTGCCCAAGACCTGAAGTGGAAACCGAAAATTTGTACCCGGAAGTCACGTGAAAGACCGAAAGGGGTGTTATCGAGCTCAGGTATAAACCTAATGTTACGCTAAGGAAGAAAGGACGTTGATGTAAGAATTTTCAGGGTTTCACGTACGTCCAAAAACCCGGATGCCAATGTAAGAGTCCCCGCAGTGAAGGGCTCCACTCTCGATTTTTATCCACCTCAGAAGTTCCTTAACGTGCACCGGATGCGCGAAGTACATGGGCCTCTTGCATATCTCCTCAATCACAATGCGGCTTCCGCGGCTGGGATTCAATCCAGCAGCCTTCGAGTCAGCAGCAGAGCACCAAAACCACTAGACCACCGCGGAAGGTAAGGGAGGACGCAACAAAAGGGAGAAGGCAGGGAGGTTAACCAGGAAGACATCCGGTTGGCTACCCTACACTGGGGGATTAGGAAAGGGGACAAGAAAGAGGGAAGAGAGGGAAAAGAAAAAAAAAGGGTGGGGGAGAGACTGACAGTAATTTCACTGCAGCGTGTAGAACTCTACCGCATGTCAGAGGCGTTCACACAAGCCTGTCTTTCTCAGGAAACACAGCAGGGCTTTCACTGCCTTGTGGGCTGTCGAGGTATGTGTACGTTGCTGTAATAGCACCTGCACAGAAAGAGGCCGATCATCCAGTCGCCGCATTGCGTTGGCAAGTACTTGTCTTTCTGAGGCAAATCGAGGACAATGACACAGCAGGTGTTCGATATTTTCGTCGGTGCCGCAAACATCGCACGCCGCACTGTCAGTAATTCCGATTAACGTGGTATAAGCTTTCGTGAAAGCGACTCCCAGCCAAAGGCGATAGAGAAGCGAAGCTGCACGTCGATGTAGGCCAGGTGGAGGCCGGAGTTGTAATGAAGGGTCGAGCTCGTGCAGTCTTGTACGTCGTATGCTTGGTGTGTTCCACTCAGTCAGGGTGAGACTGCGGGCCAGTTGACGAATCTGCCTCGCCGCATCCGCTCTCGAAAGCGGAATCGGAACGCTGTTCGCTTCTTCATGTGATGTGCGAGCAGCATGATCTGCGGAATCATTGCCGCCTATACCACAATGCTTAAGTAACCACTGAAAGACGATGTGATGGCCTTTTTGTATTAAAAGGTGGTGAAGTTTCACGGTTTGGTAGGTCAACTGGTCGTGGCATCCGCGTCGGAGAACTGATATCAGGCACTGTAACGCTGGTTTTGAGTCAGAAAACACAGCCCATTTACCTGGTCTTTCTTCTGAATTGATGAGTTCCAGTGCATTGCGCAGAGCCTCGAGTTCTGTCGTCGTTAACGTTGTCACATGTGAAATCTTAAAACAACGAGTTACCCCTTGTGATGGTATAACCACTGCTCCACCTGAACTATACGGCGTAGTAGAGCCATCCGTGTAAATGTGCACATGGTTACTGCAGTTTTGTTCCAGTAGGAATAGACTCAGTTGTTTCAGGGCATGTGTCGGTAAGTCCGATTTTCTCCTCATTCCTGGAATCATTAAGTGAACTCGCGGCCAGCTCAAGCTCCAAGGAGGAAGCAGTGGCTTTGATGCAGGTGTGTATGTCTCAGCAAACGATGAACGATGCTTGTAGACAATAGTGCCGTATGTCGTGCGGGGCCTTTCAGCAGCTAGGCTCGCCAGGTGGTGAGAAGGGGTCCTGGCATAATGCCTGAGGTGCATGCGCATTGTCTCGGTAATAATATGCCACTTTATCGAGTGATCCTGAGCGATGGCAATGGTTTCAGTCGTTGAAGCACTGCGGGGTAATCCAAGGCATATCTTAAGTGCTTGGGCTTGAAGGGTAGAAATAACGCCAAGGTGGCGGAAAAAAAATGTATCGACGAAATTTTCAAGCTCTTCTCAGAGATTTACAACAAAGTCCTTGTTGACATCTTTTTTTTTATTATTTGTAAAATATATCTACCTTTTTTTAACGTTTTCCAGACTCCCAGTGGGATTTGGGTTACGGTACCTGGAAATCGCTGCCACTCAGAATCACTTCTGGATCGCAGACGGTCGACGTCATGATGCTGCAACCTTATTTAGGAGATGACGACATTTTGAAGGCGAGCAGCTTCCCGTACTGCTTATGATAAACCATTTCTTTCAGAGCGTAACATGGTGGCAGAGGCCTAAAAGTTGTGGGGAAGTAATGTGCAGTGCAGCCTGAGACATTAACGTCCAAGCAGATTCTTGTTCTGTTCTGTTCTGTTCTGTTTTAATTCCTGTTCTTGTTCACCATATTCTGTGGCTCACACACACTGTGAGAAAATATCCAAGAATTGCGTGGTCTTATAAAATCTTGTGGAACTTTAGAATAATGCAGGTTTTAAAATAAAAACAAATTTCGTATGAAGTTTGTTTCTCGCTCAAATATAAAAAATAATGCTTTTTAATTTTTATTTACAGTTAAGCATTATTATTAATTTATTTATTGTATATTACTAAGCAGAATTATGTCCTACGTATTCATTTCCTTTGTCGTCTATCGGCGCCTTCGTAAGAAAAAAACTAAACTAATAAACTTAATTCGTTATTCTAGCTCTCGATTCACGCAGCCGAGTTTGTCAAAACAGATTAGGAGTGGATAAGCAATTTGTTTCTTTACGTATGCTCTTCTGTCAAGTCAACTACAATATTTCAGTTCAAATCAACACTCGTTTGTTTGTTTGTTTTAATTGATGCACAAGTTGGTGTGATATAACTGTAGGCCAGATGGCTAACATGCAGATTGCTTGCGAATAAACGAAAAAAAAATTAAGCAAGCTTCACTTTAGGGGTGACAAGCCTGAAATAAGGGCAAAGCTGCGCAGCCTTCTTTGTTTCTCTACGTTTTTTTTTCTTGTCTTCCTCCTTTCTCTTTCCTGTTCTCTTTTTCTGTGTTATTCTCTCTTTACTTCTATTTATTTCTACTTTTTCTCCCTGTTTTTGTTTTCTTTCTTTATCCCTTTCGATAATTCGCTGGCTTCCTCTTCCAACTTTCGTACGTGGTTTGTGTTGTGTTTCCCAGGCCACAGCAGTAACTTCCACACTTTATATCATCATCAAATCGCTCCGAAGAACAAGAGAAAGCAGACTGCAGTAGATATGCATTTATACTATACGTTCTTTGCCACAATAGGCTTCAGTTGCCAGTCGACGCTGCGTGGTGTTGTATGCGGGACTTTACTGTCTTGGTCTTTTGTGCTGTTTTCCTCGCGAGTTTATTTGTTGTGCCACTTCGCTCGCATAGGTTTTAGGGCGCTTTCTAAGCCAACATTCAGCTCAATCGATGCATCATTTAATTTCATAAAAAAGTAGCGGCTTAACTGCAAGGGCGAACAAAGAATGCGGCAACAACAAAATGTTATGTTACAAGAATAATGGTAGTTAACTCTTTTAGAACCGATCTCGTGCAACTCTACAAAACGCTGGTGTAAGAGAATGCGGCCGCGCCAGGGACACTAGAGTCCTTTGGGTGGCCGTATAAGGGGGTCGTATACGTTTGCTTAACGTGTGTACTACGGAAGCCAAGTAAATATTGTCATTAGCACAGCTTTTGATCGAACCTTGAGACGTTGCTTTCGTATTCTAGATCGTTTCCTCACTCCACGCTTCGCCTTTACTTGAGAAAGTCGATGGGAGCGCCATCTCTTGCAGAGCAAGTCACTGCGTGTTAGCGATAATTGGCAGCGATTCTTCAGAAGCACAGTGTCATTTTCAGTCGAGCAGCGGCGCAGTGCTCAACTCTGTCAAGTGAACACCGACATTCGAGTCGGATGAGCGTTTGTGAATGCGGGGGTTCGTTAGTGAAGCTGTGTTTTTTTTTCCCTATTTTTTCGGGTCAGTGTTCTTTAGCTTCTCATGAACATACCGACTTCCCTCTATATACCTCGACTTCATCGTGTAACGTCTCGCTTGCGATAAAACTGTCAGATCCCCCTTGGAAGAGGATGTAAGCGTCTGGCCCGGGGTCTCCCGCTTCCACCCAACTTCTCCAACCTGGACCTCGAATTTCACGTCGAAGTCGCCTTCAGCAACCCCACGGTTCTGGGCCCCACGCACTTCCTGTCCCACCTGGAGGTAAGTAGGGTGGCCGGATTAGCGCGCTTGCACTTTATGTGAGCCATTGATATTCTTCTTGGGAACATAAAAAGGACACTGAAAAGGGATAATAAAAAAAGAGGAAAAATGAACCTTACACTAGCCATGTAAAGCTTAGAAAACAGCGAAACTGGCCGATTTTAAAAGACCTGACGTGGCCTTCTCGTGACCTCTTTAGCTTAAGCGAAGTCTTTCCTTGGCGTAGACAAAGTAAAGTCGAACCAGGAGCTGTCACAGACCACGCAGAATTGCCCGAATTCCAGCGTTAGGAGCGCGCGCCTTATGTCACCCGTGCTCGGATCGCACGACGGGCAAACTCGGCGCTGCGGGTGCGCGAGCTGTCTCCGGCAATGGGCGCAGCCACGCAGCTGACTAGCGATGGCGCGGGAAGTTTTAGAGGGTGAAGCCCCTTGGGCTGTGGGTCGTTCCCTCCTCTGTAATAGTATGTTGTAGTAGCCACTTATAGTTAGCTTCAAGAATTGCTCATTAGATGGCGTTGTGTGTATGTGCTGGAAAGTAATGTCGCTAGATGGCGTTGTGTGTATGTGCTGGAAAGTAATGTCGCTAGATGGCGTTGTGTGTATGTGCTCGAAAGTAATGTCGCTAGATGGCGTTGTGTGTATGTGCTCGAAAGTAATGTCACTAGATGGCGTTGTGTGTATTTGCTCGAAAGTAATGTCACTAGATGGCGTTGTGTGTATTTGCTCGAAAGTAATGTCACTAGATGGCGTTGTGTGTATGTGCTCGAAAGTAATGTCACTAGATGGCGTTGTGTGTATGTGCTCGAAAGTAATGTCACTAGATGGCGTTGTGTGTATTTGCTCGAAAGTAATGTCACTAGATGGCGTTGTGTGTACGTGGTCGAAAGTAATGTCACTAGATGGCGTTGTGTGTACGTGGTCGAAAGTAATGTCACTAGATGGCGTTGTGTGTACGTGCTCGAAAGTAATGTCACTAGATGGCGTTGTGTGTACGTGGTCGAAAGTAATGTCACTAGATGGCGTTGTGTGTACGTGGTCGAAAGTAATGTCACTAGATGGCGTTGTGTGTACGTGGTCGAAAGTAATGTCACTAGATGGCGTTGTGTGTACGTGCTCGAAAGTAATGTCACTAGATGGCGTTAGTGGTTTTCTGATAGATAGATAGATAGATAGATAGATAGATAGATAGATAGATAGATAGATAGATAGATAGATAGATAGATAGATAGATAGATAGATAGATAGATAGATAGATAGATAGATAGATAGATAGATAGATAGATAGATAGATAGATAGATAGATAGATAGATAGATAGATAGATAGATAGATAGATAGATAGATAGATAGATAGATAGATAGATAGATAGATAGATAGATAGATAGATAGATAGATAGATAGATAGATAGATAGATAGATAGATAGATAGATAGATAGATAAAAACAGCAGTTGAGTCAGTGTTGCCGAAATCGGAATAAAGCATTCGGAAATCCGTGATATCATGGGTGGGGATTTCGGTACAAAATTAAAAAAATGACACCTTGACCCTAATTATGACTAGTAATAATGAGTGTATGATGCCGAAATTAACTACGATAGAGTTAACAGAGTATATTTTATTCGTCTAAGTGAATTCATTGTGTCAGTTTAGATTTTCTTTCACATTTGAGCACTAAATTATGAACACAAAAGGAATTGTCCCAGAATCATGTGGTGAATGAATCAAAATGAGATGTTTCATTTCCTTGACCCAACAGTTTGCAAATGGTGCACGGCCATTTCTACTATAAAACTAAAACGGCGTCCTCCTCCTGATATGAACAACGGTGGCACGTTTCTTTGATAAAAATTAACATAACTTTTTTGGTTAAAAGCTGCAATAAACAATTAGAGACAAAACACCATATTTCCTAGCATATAACCCGCATCAAAACAAAAAAAACGGTAAAATGCAGTTAATAAGTGTTGGTAAAAATTATGCGCATTTTTTGTTTTTTTTTTTTAGAGTTGGAGTCAAGGGGGCGGGTCAAGAGTTATAAAAGCGTGCTAATTATCGTAGTAGTGTCCAGTAAAGCCTTCCTTGAGCGCTTTTTTTTTTTGACGCGTTTGATAAGGGCAACAACACAGTGAGGCCCACATAAAACTAAAAAAGGACGCGTTTTACGAAAGTCTTTATCCTTATTGACATTATTTTCGTGGTATACACCACGAAAATGATGGTGGTCTTCGAGTACGTGTCGAAAGACGTTTATCGTATCTCGAAGTATGAAAAGATGCCGCATTTGTGTTTATATGTTTTAGTAGTTGCGAGGCGAAATAAGGGAGTTCTTTTCTTTTTCATTCTTTTTAAGGGGGGAAATGGCCCTTAGCGCTTCATTTTTCTAATACAATGAATTCAATACTCAGTAAATGTAAGACTGTCGTTTAAGAGCCGCAACAGAGCACCCCTTATGATTGTTTAGTATAGGAAGCCCTATTCCAGAAACTGTGACGTCACGTATAACGTGGTCTAACTTCAATTGAATTAACGCGGAAGTCATGCGAAAATATGAGAAGCGAAAAAGGTAGTTTCGCTGTTTGAGTGATGTAACTATGATGAAATATGAAGTAACGCTACTTCCTGTGGCGACATTACTTGAGGATATTCAAAATGGTGTGAAACAGAACACCTCAACTCGGTTCCTTATTGATCAGGTCATCCGCAACGTTAAGAACAACCTACTCAGCGTGACGACTGAGGACTGGACGGCGGCCAACAACGTCGCTTCCCCTCTTGTCATCATGGAACATATCTACGACTACGCCAATGGTGAGTACGAGCAAACGAAAGGACAGAGTAGTAGTTTTGTCTTTACTGCATGGCGCGCCCTTCGGCTGGGAGTTGGAACCCTTGACCAGACGGAAAAATGAAATGACGTTTCTGAATTCTGAAATTTTCTTGGATATAAAAAAATTACAAGTTACAGCTTGATTACAAATGACAACCTTTAACTCCCACCACCACCACCACCTTTTACGACTGTCGCTGCGCGGTACTGCCCCACTTCGACTACGCAGAGTGAGGGTGTAGGTGGTGGTTGAAACATCTATTAGACACAAGGTAGTACGCAGGGACCACCTGATAAGAGGACAGCACCCCCAATTAGTAAGTGGGGATTTACAGTGCGGTACCACATCGGCGTCGGCTGCTGCCTGTGCTCGTCGATCCAAGGCCTTTTGGGTCTGAAGGTCAGAACTGTCTAGCAGGGTCGCCTCCCACTCCTCTGAAGTCGGGTTGGCGATATGGGGGCACAGCAGGGTTGCGGTAACAGGCACACACCATGTGGTAGGTGTCCGCAGACTTCTCCCCACAGTGTGGGCAACTGCCGGAAAAGGCGGGATCGAAATGTTTGGGTGCTGTCACGTACAGCATCATGTTCGATGCTCGTTTCACCTACGTCTCCTCACCCTTTTACGGCGCGATTGCCTCATGCGTTGTCCCTCCCTATCTCGCCTAATGTCCCTGATCCCCCTTAATTTTCCAATGTACAAACCCAAGACGAGGACCAATCAGGTCATTCCATTGGTCGACCTCACATCGCCCTCCTCCACCACATCGAAAAAAAAACAATCTATATATCAATCATTCCCCTTCCTTACTCAATGCGCGAAGATGCGCTGCCTTTGAGCTCGCGGCGTACCTCGCTCGTGCCACGATATACTTTCGCAATCGGGACTTTAGACAAGACATGAAAGCGACGGAAGCTTGTCATTCAAGGTGTCCTTGTAAGTGCGACTGCAATGAATTAACCTCTGGTGCTACGGTTGAGTTGTCAATCCTCTTACAAACACTCAGGCGTGACGAGGTGAACGTTCACAGCGGTTGCTATTACTAATACAGATGCGTGATGGGTTTTTAACTCATGCCAAAAAATGAAAGTATGGTGAAAAATAAAAGCCACGAAAAAATTGGTCCAGCTCCACGCAGTGAAAACCACCGGACGGCAAACCAGTAAGTGCGCCAGCGTGTGTGATTGGATGTCCAGATCACGTGCATCATTATCACCATCATTTAACACTATCATCATAATAAGCATGTTTAGCATCACTAGCATTGCCACCATTCCGAGCATTATGGACGTATGGGTAGAGGCTATGAGCTTCCTTATAACAGGCCATGACGTGCACTACCAGGCTGGATACATTATCATCATCATTATCAGCGTGAGTGCCCCTAGCGGTGAGGCGGTGAGGTCTGTCCCTGCGTGACACCGGACAGACTTGGAGACGGTGCAGGCATGTTTTTAAAACATCCATGTTGTTGTACTCGCAGGTCACGTATACAGTTACGTGGACACCAACGGCCTCGTTGGCTGCAAAATCGAAGCCCGAGACGACGTGGCACCCACCGTTCCATTTCCGGACAAGAACGAAGTCAACTTGTTGCAGACGATACTGCCTACATACGACATCCTCAAGAACGCCAGCTACCTCGGCATCGTAAGTGCTAATACCACGAAGAATAAACCTCGAGGCTTATAGCCTAACTTTCAATAGACTACAGATGAACAAAACGAGGCCGTACCCAGGTGACCGAGGGCGCAGCAGTTAATTGCCTCGGCGATTTAAGTAACTTATGGTCTAGGGCGTCAGGGCGTGGCCTCAGCGATTACCTCCGGCAATGTGCCGTTACTATGGCGTATTGCTGGAGGCAATCTCGGAGGCCATAATCAGGGCCAATGGCTGTCCGGCTCATGATGTCATTCTGAAGTTTGCGCCCACTGGTGCGCGATTGTATCAATCTGCCATTCAGTTGAAATTGTCTCATATAAATTTGTACCAATTCAAAATATGTAGCATTCAAATTTTTAAAGTGGAGTCGTTCATACAATACAGCGTGAAAATTCATTTATTGCTGACCCTACCTTCAATTTTAATGTCACGGCCTCGTTGGCTACAAAATCGAAGCCCGAGACGATGTGGCACCCACCGTTCAATTTCCGGACAAGAACGAAGTCACGCATTCGAATAGATGGATTTCAGTAAAGACAACACACGTGCGTAAGGAACGGTCTCCTAGAGGCTAGAAATACCTACACGATGAATGTTATCATGTTTTTAGAGACTGCGATAGTGATACAAAGCATAGCTATCACCAGTAAACTTAGTATTGATTGATTGATTGATTGATTGATTGATTGATTGATTGATTGATTGATTGATTGATTGATTGATTGATTGATTGATTGATTGATTGATTGATTGATTAACCTTTGGACAGCATGAGGTCCGTGGCATGCCTGTACACATCTTCGAGCTGGTGACCGGCCCAATGTCAGTAGGAAATGCCAACCTCGGCCATGCTGTGCTCACCTACGGCTTCCTTACGGTAAGTGCGTAAGGCTCTAGCCTTACTTGCCTATCTCTAGCCAGGCTTGTAAACAGCTCAACCAGTGGAGTAAGGGTTGGGTGGTTTTAGTGGGAGAAAGGCTTGGCCAGCTACAACCTCGACGATCAGCCAAGGCTGACTGCAAGAGCCCATTGAACTGCAAGAACTGGAAGTATTCTGTATGAAGGGCGCCATTTCAAAGCTACCTCCCAATAAGATATTCTCAACAAATATTCTCTTCGTATTGTTACGCAATGATCCGTATTTTTTATACGTTAGCATTGCGAGGAATAGATTACCAAAATGTTGAAGCGGACTCTGCCACTCCTTCCTGATACTGAACCTTTTATCTTTCGCTCTTTTCTTATTTTTTTTACTTCTCTACATCTTCATTGCAGGAGGACGATTACATTCTGGATACCGCTGTCGACCATAGAAACCTACCTGTTCAAGTCACCATGCTCGCCTACGGCGTTAACAACAAGGTTAGCGATTGGGTTTGGCATGCCTCCATGTAGTCTTCTTAGTCGTTTATATACTTGCTATGTGGTCGTCGAAGTATGACTTACTAAGGCCTAAGCCATTAAAGCTGGCATTAAAAAGTCCGTTAACAAAAACACCGCTGCTGCGCCATTGCCATAGCAACTGCCACAGCTGCGTGCTACCTGTATTAAGGATAGGCAAGCCTCGCCGCGGAGTAGCTGTTGTCATAGCAACCGCCACAGCTGCGTGCCGCCTGTATTAAGGATAGGCAAGCCTCGCCGCGGAGTAGCTGTTGCCATAGCAACCGCCACAGCTGCGTGCCGCCTGTATTAAGGATAGGCAAGCCTCGCCGCGGAGTAGCTGTTGCCATAGCAACCGCCACAGATGCGTGCCGCCTGTATTAAGGATAGGCAAGCCTCGCCGCGGAGTAGCTGTTGTCATAGCAACCGCCACAGCTGCGTGCCGCCTGTATTAAGGATAGGCAAGTCTCGCCGCGGAGTAGCTGTTGCCGTAGCAACCACCAGTTTCTTACACCGTGGCTCGGGGACACGGCTTTAACGCATTCACACTGGCAAGCGGATCCGCCCATCGCCGTCCCTTGGCGGCCGTTGTTTCTTCGGCCAAGCACGCCGAGTCCAATCACCACCGGCGCTGCGTGTGGTTACCATGCTGCAACGCGACGATCTGAGCTCCAACCAGCTTCGTTGTGCCAAGTCTTGTGCAACTTGGTGCAAACTTCTCGCAATTTTCTGTTATTTCATCAAGGGAAGCAATATGAACAGAATATTCTGCCGCTTCAATCGTTGTATCATTGTATGAAAGTAGGTTTTTTTGGTATCATTGTAGTTCACGGAACAACCAGCAAAAAAATGCGCGCCACGCGTTTGAAGTGAGGAGGGGGGATGTGGCGAGGGAGCCACCGACCTCTAGTTAACTAAAAAAAGCTGAGAGCCCGGGGAGCTCCACACATTGACATGATAGGGTGAGGGTGCCGCAACACGGGCAGGCAGGGCATAAAGTTGGTCTCTTACATTGACCTAATAGGCGAGGGGGGCGTTGCGAGAAACCTACCCCCCCCCCCCCCCCCCTGAAGAAGAACCCTGTGCATGCCTATGCCCTTCACAGCAAGTCTGTTAAAGGAATACTGACACAAATTTTTGCGTCCCAGATAGCTTGCGCTATTGATTCCCGTGAACAGGCGTATATATCGTCTGCGAAATATCAACAGTCAATATAGCTTGCAATGTATTTTAAATGAATCTTGAAGATTGCCTGAGCGATGAACTGCATCGCGAAAATGACACCCTCAAAGGGCACCATTGGGAGTTCCCTACATCCCCGACGTGACCACGCTGCAGCAAGTTATGACGACGTCAAGTCCACCGTTTTTCTTTGTTCGCATTTGCTAATACTCGGCATCTGCTCGCGAGTCCGTTTCTGCGGCGCACGAGTTGAAAGTTTTTGTGTTTGATGACGTTACTGTCCTGTTTCCAATTTTAAGAAACTCCCAAGCATTTCGCGGAGGGTGAACATGGTTAAGTGCGAATACACGGGGTGATGCTATGAGGGGTATTTATCAATTCGCACTATTATATTTATTAATCACACTATGGGGCCTTTATGGTGTAATAGTTCCTGGGAATCGCAATTTGATCACACGGGGGAGTTTACGTCAACTCACTGGCGAATGCCAACGGATTTTAACTTTACTCCCCCTCACGACCCGCTCTCGACGGGAGACTGAGAGAGAAGGCGGGCGCGCGAGAGAGAGGGGTGCGCGCGCAGCTGCAGCGAGCGAGGAGAGCGGAGGAGCGAGCGAAGGGGGAGGGGGTATAAGGCGCGTTACTGACACCGATATCAGCGTCGCGTCCGTGGCTTATTCGGTAGGGCGTCGCGCTGCGGCCCGCCAAGTCCTCTTTCTTTTAAAGATAGAGAGAAGACTGCGGACAAGCCACGCCATAAGGAGCTTCGCCCCTAAAACTTCTTGATGGTACCCACGTGGACGTATGCCACAGTTCTGTGTGCTGACATGGTCTAGCGTTGCGCCCGCTAGGCGGCGATAGTTGCACCCGGTGGCGTGGCGTTTTTTTTTTTTTTAACCAAATCTGACACTGGTTGGGAATAACGAGCCTGTAATTTTCGGTCGTGCGTTGCAGAAAATGGTGTCTCGTGTTATGACAAACTGGCTCCCAGGAACACATTGCTGCAAGAAAAAACACGAGGCCAAAATTTTTGTGTTGGTACCCCGCCAATGTAAATAAATCACAGCCATCGACGGCAGGCCTCGCACGTGGGTCGATGTTATCGCACGCGCCCCATGTGCGACGGAGACGGCCCGCTTGCTTGTCTATCTGCCTCGCCCACATTCGTAGCCAGCTCTCGCACGCTTTCACTACTCGCACGTAGCACATTTGATGTGCGGAACGATTTCATCAATTTTGACTTTTTAAGGAACATGACGGCGACGGCGAGAACTCACCGTGAGGGAGCATATAATATCTCTGTCGCAATAAATACGGACGAATATTTATATGATATTCATACTGATCTGATTCTGCCTTCGTCTAGGTATAGTGCATAGTCGTGAGCAATGTGAGCTGCAACACTGAAATTACCTCTCAAATGTCCCAGTAGAAAAAATGCGTTTTTTATGATACCTTATTCCGTTCTTCCAGCATTCAACGAACAAATGTATTGTTCTACCGTAATTACTGTATGATAGGTCTTACGGTTATATATGTGCGTGTATATACGCGTGCAGCAAAATTTTAAAAAAATCAATTTGGCACAAAAAAAAAGGCATGTCTCAACAACCCCCCCCCCCCGCCCGCTCCCTGCCCCGCCCGGCAAAGCCAGTGGACACACTAATATCAGTGCATTAGAAGTAGTGGTTGAGTAAACGCAAAATTAATGTTCCAGCCGGTACTGATCATGATATTACATGAGCTTTGGTTTCATTATTCGCGAATTATTTTAATCATTTAGGCTAATAACAATAAAAGGGAATCAAATGGAGTGTGTGTGTGTTTGCCTGTGCGCGTGAGTATGTATGTGTGTGCCTTTGTATGTGTGTTTGCGTGTGCGTGTGCCTGTGCAAGTGTGTTTGCGTGTGCGTGTGCCTGTGCAAGTGTGTTTGCGTGAGTGAGTGTGTATGTATGTGAGTGAGTGTGTATGTATGTGAGTGAGTGTGTGTGTATGTGAGTGTGTGTGTGTGTGTATGTGAGTGTGTGTATTTGCGTGTGTGTGCGTGAGTGAATGTGTTTGCGTGTGTGTGTGTGCGTGAATGAGTGTGTGTGCGTGAGTGAGTGTGTTTGCGAGTGTGTATGTGAGTGAGTGAGTGTGTATGTGAGTGAGTGAGTGTGTATAAGTGAGTGAGTGATTGCCGTGCAAGATGGACAACTGGCCAGGGGACACGATTCAAGGAGGTCACAAGTGGCACTCATAAACTCCAGCCCCGCTTCCAAGATAGTACCGGTGGGAGATTTCTCCTGTCCGTTGCTGAACAATAAAGAATCATGGCGTGAGCGTCAGCTAAAAGCGGACAGCGGGTCCCTGTGTCCAATCGGTGTCTTGCATCTCTCATGGCCCATTAGCAGTGATTAGCATGTTCCAATAAGAAACACCGGTCCATCACTGCGAGCTTTGCGCCTCCCAAGTTTTTTTATCATGTGCAAAATCGCGGTGAGCGCCAGCGTCAACGCCGCCGCCAGTGTCAGCGTTAGCACCCGCTGCTATGTATCTAGACATGCTTCCGTTTAGATGGAGCTGGTGTAATGTTTTTCCTCCTTTCCTACAGCCTTACTTTTACTTCTACGCGAACATCCACGACATAACGACTACTGTGACTGACTTGAACGAGAAGCTGAGCGTGAAGGACTGCTACGACGAGAACGACTCAGAGTACACCTGGGTCCAGCTCGGATTCCCAGGTAATTTCCGATGTACTGACAACAAACCACTATGATCGAGCATAGTGAAAACAATGAGAGCCAATTGTACACAAAGCGAACGCTGTACAAACTGCGCACTGTTGATTACGCCTGCGTTTACCTTGTGTTTATATTGTGTTAATCTGCTCGTTTTTGTTTTTTCAAGGTGGAAGTCTTTAATGTCTTACATTCGCGCCCATCCGTCCGAGCCCTAGAACGGTGCTAGCTATGGCCTCTCCTACTAACTCTCTATAAGCAATCACGTGATGGCACAGTGGCGCATAGCAATAGTTGCGCCACCACAGCTGTGACCCCTCTTTCTTTTACCCTCCCATCAATCACGTGGTTCCTTAATGAAAAAAACAAAAAAACAAGATATGGTGCAGTGTAATGGTCATAGGTTTTCACCGAAAAACTTTGTAATTTACGAAGTGTTCTTTTTTGTGTATGTGAATTTTTCGGCGTCCAGAAGTGTATTCGAGTGACGGACGAAATCGCGATTCGACCCCGGCGATCACGTACTATACGTCACCGTACGTCACCCGGCCTGTTTCGGTCCACGCGGAGCGATTCATGAAACGACGGAAGCCTAAATAGAGCAATGACGAAATCCTCGCTTCTATAGCGCGAATTCTCCCCTGTCGTGCGAATGCTAGTTGCGGAGAAATCCGAATCACGTTCCACGTCAGCTGACTGATCCGTCCGCAATCACGTTCGTCGCGTGAACACAGCTTAACTCTTTGGCCCTGGTGTTTCACGTCCGCTTTTCTCTTCTGTAGTCTGCGTGTGATTTCCGACGCTAGCGTAATGCTGCTCGCTTATCTGGCTCCGACACACACAGAGAGAGAGAGAGAGAGAGAGAGAGAGAGAGGTTCTGTAGCCGTAATGGAACGTTCACGGATAAGCGCGTTCACTCTGGTTAAGTTATAACGGCGAGCGCACCTTCTTCTCGGGCGTGTAAAACGGGAGAGCTGCGTGAAGCCAAGCAACGCCGACTAAATTTCAAGGCCGAAAGGCTGCCGCAGTGACGTCAGAGGCTGGGGGCCGAGTTGCTCAACTGAGCATGCTCAGTAAGACTTTTTTTTTCTACATCTTTTATTCGGCCCAATCAAGCCGCAGCATCTGTGAGAGCGGGAGTGTTGTTTCTCCTAAAACGTGAACGAAACACAGCAGGCTTTCCGCCGCGTTTGCGGTGTAACTGGGCCCTCTGACGTCACTGCGGCAGCCTTTCGGCCTTGAAATTTAGTCGGCGTTGAGCCTAGGCGAGAAGTGGGCAAGGAGAATTAAAAAAAAAATTGCTGGAGTGGAAATGATTGCCCAGAAGTGAAGCCGTGTCTATGGCAAGACGGCGGCTGCGGCCGTCACCTTACTAGGGGCATGACAAATTGTCACCATTTTGCGATTAAGACAGGGAAGTTTATTGCAAACTGGTAACAACACTTCAGGTGAGCACAACTGTCTGGTGTAAACAAAATCACTTGAGTGGCCGCGTACAACCAAGGAAACATAGACACGATGTAGCACACAGCACTTCAAGATTCTCACAGATCACGAATCACCCAAGAAAACAAAGAGAAAAGGAAACGCAAAATCACTAATTGGAATACAGATTCACATCTTACGTGCGACGAGATAGTATAGTATATATATATATATATTATATATATATATATATATATATATATATATATATATATATATATATATATATATATATATATATATATCCTCCGTGAGTGGTCACAACCACGTTGTGACCGCTCACGGAGGATCTACAGGACTAATATATATAAAGTGTGACGATTTAGAGTACTGGGTACTCTACTACGGGAAAGCGGAAGAAGGCCGTCCCATGGAAGCCCAAACTCAACTCGGTGCTTTCATAGCAGCGTCGCCAGTGAGTTAATTCTCGCACGTCTAACGAGTCTAACGTAAAAACTTTTTCGGGTCACATAGTGCTCCAAGTGCGTCTTGGTGTTGCTAATTTTCCTTAGTAAGCCTCATTGGAGCCAAAGTTCTTTGCAAATTCAGTCACCTATACTCGTTTTCTCTGTGCTATATCGTCGGGAACAACTATCCTTTAATATGGAACTAACGTAGCATTTACATTAACATATCAAAGCCACTTAGGCACTACCAGAAAGGAGCATGTTTCCGCCATCTTGGCAGTGGCAAAAGCTGGCTTCACTTCTGCAGGCAAGGCATTGCGGGAGCTTCCACTCCAGCAATTTTTTTTTAATCCTGCTTGGAAGTGATACGACGACATGTGTGGTCCCTGACAGCACACCCCTGAAAGCGCAAGTTGCGTTCGCGACTTATTTGGAGTAATTTGTAGCTTTGTGTTTGGTAATGCCAAAATTATAAATATTAAATGCTCTATTGCACGGTGTAATCAATGCTAGGATCGTTAATTCAGAACGATTTCGCGCCAGTTCGAGACGTTCCCTTCAATACCATGAGAAACCAGCGCCCGACAGCGGGGCAGGGCTTGAGACAACGTGTGCTAATTTCGTTGACGCTGAAAGGAAACAAAAAGTCTGTAAGGATCATCAAGTACCGTTTGAATCATTGGTGCATTCAGGTCGTCTCGGAAGGGACGGCTTTATTCTCTCCCATAGTAGAGTACTAAGTACTCAAAATCGTTAACCACATTTTTCTAAACACAGTACCGTTTGGGATACCGCGAACAAAAAGATGACTTGTTGTATAGATAGTAGGTAGAGTGCCTAGTGCTACGAATCGTTACACGGGACGGCTTTCTGCTCTCCCATAGTAGAGTACATCGTACTCTAAATCGATAACTTTTTCTACACACACACTGATTTCGAGTGCCCTAAGGTCCGTATCAAGGAACGGCTTGCTGCGCTCCCATAGTTGAGTACGAAGTACTCAAAATCGTTAAACACTCTTTTTTTAAGCACACTGCGAATGTTCCGTTGGTTGTGCTGGTTGCTGCCCGACGTGGGTAGCAGTTTAGGGGACGGATTTGTGCCCTCCCATAGTAAAGTACCAAGTACTTTAAATTGTTCAACACTTTTTTGTAAGCACGCAGAACTCCATGGCGTTAAATTCACCATCATATGTGCATTAATGAAAGAAGAAAATCAAAGTACCACTTTTAAATTTTGGGCCGAAAATCTCCGCGCGTAACGTCACGGATTTCAAAGTGTGCTTTCGTATTTGGCTACATTGGCTAACGAAATTATCTGAAAATTGTCAAGTCTCGAGCACCGTCGGGGGACATGGACTTCCGCCTTACCGTTCAGGAATGACGTATGCCCCAGTAGACACCATCAAAAACAAAAATATATGGCGTCACGGTTACTACCAGAAGTTCAAGGTGGCGTCGCCACCAGCATTATCATTACACACGTTTTCTCGCTTACAAAAGAGGAAGGGAGAGTTAAAAAAGAAAAACACCGACACACACGCACACACAAAATCAGTCCACTCAGAGGCGTTCCGACAGGCAACTCTCCCTTTCTCTTTCAACCCCCTGTTCCCCAACTCCAGTGTAGGGTAGCATACAGGGTACTAGCATCTGGTTAACCTCACTGCCTTCCTTTTTTCTCGTTTCTCTCTCTTCTCTTCTCGCTTACAAAAGTGTGTTGTCGCGGCAAGCACGTACATTTTGGAGTTGAGAAAGAGTAGTTTACTAATGCAAAAAAAGTCTCTTTTTCTTATCTAACGACCCTCTAAACTTCTCCGACATTAAAAGCATGGATGGCGCTTGTCATAAAACGCCCAGGCGCAGTTGAGATGAATCCTTGAACGGGGGTTGGTGCCAACGTTTGGACCGACAATGGTATTGTCTTCTACGAGACGGCTAGTGTTGCCTGGCTTAGCGCGTCTACGTGTATACTTTGTACTTTCTCCCCCAACCAACACAGGAGAGAAGGAAAGGGCAAAGTGCGCACTCTCTCATCTGCCCTTTCCTCTTTTGGTTTGGTTGGAGGAAAGGGTACGAAGCGAACACATGCACGTACTAAGTTGGGAAATTCGCTGCCTCTTGGAAGACAGTATACGGTTTGTCCAAACGTTGGCACCAGCGACAAACCCCGTATTCAAGGACTCTTCATTACCGTCATCATGGTAATGTGCAAAGCGCAAACAAGAAATTACAAGCACACAGAGGAGAAACTCAAAATACACGCTCGTAGCGCTATCTACCAACGCGCTGATGAGTTCACAGTCAGCGCCGATGATGAAAGTTGATGCGTTGATGGTCACCGATAATGACGAGCGCCGATGAGCTGGTAGCCAGCGTTTCTTGCGTGGTTTTTGTGTGCCACCTATGTGTTCTTTCATTTTTCGTAGTTTATGACATTGAATATTAACAACTAAACGAATCTCATATTTCTAGACATTGATCATAACACCATCAGGATCATTGCGCATGCGCTCTGAAATCCATGAAATGTGTCTCTAGTTCCATCTTATGCAGCACGTCGAACGGAAGCTTCTGTCGTTAACAGTGTGGCGCTGCTTGTGCACAAAAGACTGCAGCCGAAGGTGCAAATTTATTTCGTGTTTCAGCAAGTCTATGAGCTCGCCGGTCTCTTTCCTACTTTTATCTTCGTTCTTCTAACCTTTTTTTTTTTTGGCATCTTCACTTACAGTGACTGATAGGCCGGCCCTCATGATGGCAAACAGCGCCAACATCAAGCGGGCGTTCCTGGAGGAATTACAGAACGTCACAGGGCTATCGCCGCTCAGAACCCCGGATGTGCTGGTGCGTGATCCTAAAAGTATACGCACTCAAAACGTATACACGTGCACTCAGAATGTTAGCCAAGCGTAAGACACGGGTAAAGAACTGGTGCCATATACGGTTATGAAGTCTACATTAGTCTTATCCGAACATTTCAAAGCAATACAGTGGAGGTTGGAGCCAGAAAGTGACGAGAAGTAGCGCAAGCAGAAGACAGCAACAAAAACTATGACAGGTCTCACAATCCAAATGTAGGCTGCAGCTACTTGCCATGCTCGGCGACATTTTATCTCTATGTGCCGCGTTTCAGCCACAATTTCCTTCCATCTTGAACAAAGTTTTCATCAACAAAGTTGCCGAATTCAACTTGTCAAGTGCATTCACGTGCTAAACCGACGATGAGCGGCTGCAAGATTGGCTCTGAGAAAAGATAGTTTCGCTGTACTCTCCCCATTATGGGTACATGACATCAAAAAAGAAAGGAAATGAGAGCAAGATAACAGAATATGATACCGGTTCTAACTCGATCTCTCTGACTTTCAGATTGATTTCACGGATAACATGGCCTACGTCACTGTGCTTATTCTGGGACATCCTGCAATTTCGGGTTTGTATAACCGATAGAGTAAACTATTTACGATTGTTACGCTTATGGTTGGTTGAGTACTTGATTAATTCATTTATGCACTCATTCACTCACTCACCAACTCATTAATTGATAAACTGATTGATTGATTCACTCACTTATCAATGGATAGACTGAATGGTTGATTTATTGGTTCATTCATTCATCCATTGACTCATTGATTGATTTATTGGTTTTCATTCATCCATTGAATCATTGATTGATTGGTTGTTTCATTCATTCATCCATTGACTCATTGATTGATTTGTTAGTTCATTTAT
The DNA here is from genome assembly GCF_013339725.1 of Rhipicephalus microplus. Lineage (NCBI taxonomy): Eukaryota > Metazoa > Arthropoda > Arachnida > Ixodida > Ixodidae > Rhipicephalus > Rhipicephalus microplus. The sequence continues at coordinate 112,157,279 of NC_051167.1, read as the reverse complement.
TCATCCATTGACTCATTTATTGATTGGGTGGTTCATTCATTCATCCATTGACTCATTGATTGAATTGTTGGTTCATTCATTTATCCATTACTCATCGATTGATTTATTGATTCATTCATTCATCCACTGACTGATTCATTCATTGTTTCATTCATTCATCCACTGACTGATTCATTCATTGACTCATGCATTCATCAATTGACTCATTGATTGATTCATTGAGTTTACAGGTTGGGGGGGGGGGGGGGGCATCTGCTGCTGTTTATACTGTTGCGCGCAAAGTAGGCAAACTTAATAGAGATCTTCGGAGTCTCTTAGCTACAACGAAGACGACTTAAGTCGAAAGCTATTAAAAATTCATTAAAGCGCATTCGTTTGCATTATTTTTGAAACTTTTGTTGACATTCCCACTTGTTGTGCATGCAACATGGCATGCCAGAACGAGGGTGACAAGTGTTTAAACACCCGACGAGGCATAAGCAAGATTACAGATGAATTCATTTTTAAATTCAGCAGTTCTTTCTTGAAGACCTCTCGAAACTTCCTTCTTAACCATGGGCTTGATTTTGTACGTTGCGAAATTCTGCCATTGGTCAAATATAATTGGCACAGAGAACCGCTACGTCTTTTGTTATGCAATTTAAATGCGGCCATCGCAAAGTTTGACAATACGACAATATTTGACAGAGTGCAGAACAGCACCCCGGCTCGGCATAACGCTTTAGCAAGGATGGAGTGAGCTACAAATGCTCGGTAATTCTTCATCGCGCAGGCGACTACGCAGAGATACCGAAAATGAAAATCATGGAGCCCGAATGGACGGAGGGGGCCATCACGCGCGACAACTGTCTCAAGGCGTGCTCTTCCAAGGACAACAAGGACTGCAGGTGAGGAGGCGGGCGCTCATGTTGAACACTTTCCCATCTGGAAGTAAACCACCCCAGAACAAATCTGCGCGAAGTGCGTGAGTAGCGCGGCAAGCATGCACTTCGACGTTTCTTTTTAGTGTGTAAAAAAGAGAGATGACAAATGAAGGTAGGTATAGGACTGACCCAACGCTATCTTTTATGGAGTGCTTGAAAAGCACAGTTTAAGGCATAGTATACACTCATGGGCGTGTCTATAAGCATCTACCACACGCTAGCGGGTTTGGAGATCCACTACGACAGCACCTGCGAAGTATCCGCTATGTAGAACATGCTACACTCAAGCACACGTTCAGGGAATTCGAGGAAAATGCATACGCTCCCATGCAGTCTCGACTAGGTGGGACGATGACCTGCTGAGCTCCCAACCCTCTGATCAAATCTGGGCCGTCCAGCAGGCCCGCGAAGCGACGACTAAGCATAACCTGGACGTTCGGACGTAGGGGAACTCAGCCCGAGATAGGACATGCCGAACTGCAAGACATTCAGTATAGAGGTTTTACCGATCATAACCATTCCTTCAGGACAGATTTCTTTATAGAAGAAAAAAAAATCGGGACAAAATGCGCAGTGTTCTCGATTTCGGCTAAGAAATCCCGGGCATTCATGATGCCTGCCTCTGCAATTTTCGCACGCGACAGAATGTCTTAATGAATGTGCCCACTCTCTCTCATCCGCACTTCGCGATTGAGTAGTACAGTGGTCTACCGTATCTTCTCTTATGCTATAGCAGTGCTGGTTAGCTCCGAATAATGAATAACATTGGGCTAAACGATATCATATGCCTGATAGTGTCAACGACAGCTCGTTAACTGATAGGCAGTTTTTTTTTTTTTACTAAAGTAACGTAAGTGTTGTTGAACGCTGGATAATGGTAACTCATGATTGTATATCTTGTTTTAACAGCGAGGTGGTCTTCGTCATAACTCGCTCAAGCGAGCGAGTTGTGGTTTTTTTTTCTTTGTACGCACAGAGAACCACCTGAACGGTTGCTGTCCGCGTCGCTGGTGCAGATGTCACGGGAATCGGATGGCCCGAAAGTCACGGGCTCAATCCCGGCCGGGGCGATCGTATTTCGATCGTTGCAAAGTGCTGGAAAAGCACGTGTACTCTGAGATGCGTAAGTGCGCGTTAAAAAGCACCGGGCGGTCGCAATATCCCGTGCCCTACACTACGGCGTGACTCATTATCGTATTTTACTTCATTTCGTTACCTTAAAGACCCCGTTCGAGGTATTACATAAGAGGTGGTTAGCATATTGGAAAGATAAAACCAGGTGTCGTGGCGTGATACAGGTTTTCAACGCTGCTTTGCCACGTAAAAGCTTAGATGTCTTCGACTGAATTGATGCTGCCCGACTCCCTTTTTATTTTTCGAGCCTCTTATGCTGTTTCTACTCTGGCTTTCAGCGCCGTATCCTACTGTAGTTCAGTCTGTGCGACGACGACGAAGGCGAGTGTCAACTCGTCAGGCGTGCTCGTGAACTCGGGAGACTGCAGCACCTACGTGAGTGAGTATCGCAGCACCCGCGGTTAAACTTAAGCAACGTTCGTTTTCGGCACGTCTTAGAAGGCACCCTATGGTACTCAAGCGATTGCTTTCTTGGGAATCGTGACGTAATATCCGCGAGAGTAATCACCAAGTCACGTCTCGTGGTAGTTAAGCATTGGCTTCGTTAATTTGAAGTCTCATAGCCTGGGTGCACAGGGGCTGACATACATTTATGCGGCGTGTATAGAATATGACCCGCATTGTTGCGTGATATTCAAGTAGGTCTATGGTAGCACAGTGATGGGCGAATAGTAAGATTGATGTTTGAAACGAATTGGAGGTGAATTGCTATTTGGTCGTATAATTTGGAATGCAATATTTTTGATAATATACAGTATCTATTACTATAAAGAAAGAAGCTTTTTTTGTAACCATCCAATTGAATTGCGCAAAATTTTTAAGAATTGAGGCTAGAAATGCGTGAATGTCGCTTGTTTTGTTTCGAAGTAAAGTTGAGGCAACTTTGAATAGTAGCATGGTTTGAGTCGCCGAAGTGTTGGAGTTTTAAGCGGTAAAATACGTTACATATTAAGACTTACTATTCTTAGCTCATATAATCCCACATAACACGCTTGTAAACTTACGAAATAACTATTCGAGGGTAAAGCAATACGCACATTTAACCTTGACGTGTGGCTTTGCGGCAGTGCAGAGTTTGTTTGGTTGGGTGGTTCCACAACATAACGTTTTCAGGCTGCATTGAAACCACTTTCAGGAGCCAACTTGCAGTCAAATATACGTCAATTCGTTCGTTCCGATCCGTGTGCTCTGATTTGGGTGCACGTTAAAGAACCCCAGGTGGTCGAAATTCCCGGAGCCCTCCACTACGGCGTCTCTCATAACCAAATGGTGGTTTTGAGACGTTAAACCCTACATATCAATCAATCAATCGTTCGTTTCGAAGACTTCTAAATTAAAAGAAAATAATTTAATTTCGTGTCGAATCGGATCGGAATCCTGTGGTATCCGTTAGAATATTCGAACGGGTCGAATATTGCCTATAGTATACAGATATCGTTCCTGCTTTTTTTTGTGTGTATTCAGAGACAGAACGTTCAAAAAGAAGGAACGTCGTCCTCACCCGAGACGCCATCTCGTACCTGGAAGATGCACTACGAAAAAGCGAGTTCAAGATTGTCGTGAAGCACCTCAACACAGTAATAGTGGTAAGTTCAGTCGAACCTCCTGTACAAACAGAGGCGGATCCCCCTGTCTTTCGAGTGCCTCCAACCCGTGTTCGCACCGGCCTCTCGACCCAACTCCTGACAACAGCTTAGCGCGGCGAAATGTGCTTATGGTTGATATGGGGTAGTCCGTATTTGTCTTAATTCCTCCAATTTATTGCGATCAGAAAACTAATTGAACGAGTGGAACCTCTGTGATCGCAGAGTGTCAGAGAGAGAGAGAAACGAGGAAACAAGGAAGGCAGGGAGGTTAACCAGATGCTAGTATTCAGTATGCTACCCTACACTGGGGTTGGGGAATAGGGGGTTGAAAGAGAAAGGGAGTTAAAAAATAAATAAAAGAAAAACACCGACACACGCGCACACACAAGATCAGTCCGCTCAGAGGCGTTCCGACAGGCCAGTAGTTCGTAAGAAGCACAGTAGCGCTTGCACGGCTTTCTTCTGTGACGATGAGTCATGACGATGGCGCAGTATACTTTCTTCTGACAGTGGCTGGTCATCTAACCTGTTTAGTTTATTAGAAAGGTGTTGTCTTTCCAGGTTGTGTGAGTATTTATGCTGTGATGGGGTTCTCATGATAGTAGCAACTACTAAATCTCTTTCCGAAGTGTATTTTTCTTGCACTTGAATAAAATAAAAAAATAAAAAAGTCAGGGTCTCCCCCTTATCCTTTCCGGCTTCGCTTCCAGCGACTTCCCCCTGCATCCCCTCCTTAAAATGAGTGGCAGCATGCAACTGTGCACACAAAGCATCTGTTTTATTCATAATTCAGCGTGTGACCCGTACGACAAGTTCGTACGGCCACAATGAGGAGGATATGCATCACTTGTTGCTCGACTGCCCGGTGCACAGAGCCTCCTCCAACATTTACTTGAGGTATCTGTGGCGTTGCAACCATGCAGTCACGACGGAAACCAGCGGCTGCGGCTGCAGCTCGTTCCATGGCAGTCATTTTCGCGGCGCCGATTCGTGCTTCCGTGGCGCTTTGGCACACCTTTCATTTCCGCTATTCTTTCTCCCAGCGAACAACACGCGTCTGTCCTATAGCCTGTCCGTGCTGATAACAAATCTAGCGCCGAATTTCAAGAGACAAAGGGACGCATCCCGAGACAAAGTGATTGATGGGAAACAGAGGCCGGTAAAACTAGCGGAGCTATACTCAAACTCCCTCACGAAATGTATTTCGTACTTAGGGTTCACTCGGACTCAGAATCACCAATATTTCCCCAGCAGGACTCACTGGCACTCGCACTCACAGAAATTGTCTTAAGGCAGACTCTCTCGAACTCGAACTCGCCATAGTATAATTCAGCCGGACTAAATGAGACTCATACTAATGGCTTGATTTGAGTAAGTCCGAGTGGAACGACTCGCGAGTGCATTTTCCTGCAATTAGCTTTGTCGTCCATGTTCTTTAAACCAAATATCACATGTAATCGGTGCTCTTCGTGGCGTATTTCAAAATAGTACCTTCGAATACGAGCTGTAAGTGTTAGCAAATCAGTTAGGTTGTTTTTTCTTCGAAGATATCACTACATCAGATTTATTTATCAAGAAATTCCCCAGAACAGCTGGCTGCGGGCCAGCTCTTCCGGAGAAGCTCTGGATAAATAAATCATCCGGGGAAGTTCTTGAAACGCCATTGATCAATAAATATCGAAACGGTGTACGAACGGCACTGCTTTTAGAATGCGTGCTATAGTAGCCGTGAGTATAAACGGGAATTCAGGTAAGGCTGACAGTAAAGCCGAAGTTGAGCAGATAGAACCGTAAGCCGTAGAAAAAACGTGGAACTTCCTCAAACTCACTCAAGTAATATATCTTGTGATCTGGACTCACTTGGACTCAATCTCATCAAAATTTTCCCTGGGCCGAACTCAGTCGAACTCGCACTCACAGAAACTGTCTTCTACTGGACTCGCTCGGACTCATACTCACCAAAATGCTACTTACCCGGACTCCATCACACTCACGGCTCGATATGAGTCTGAGTAAGGCCGAGTCAGTCGACTAATGGGAGAGTTCGCCGACCTATCGTGGCAAATTCCGCCACCCAGCACGCGACTTTTGTGAAATGAAAGGGACATGGCCAGTGGCGAGGGGCACCTGGGACGACGAGGCGAGATGTGCCAGAGTTTTTCGTTCGAAGCGTTTTCTGTGAGGGGGGACGGGATCCACTAGAGTGAAAATGTTTTTAGGTGGTTTTACCCCCTCCCTTTCCAGTGTCAATTTTTTATGACATGGCAGTTCTGACCTCGAATATAAGGTTTCCACTTCAACCTGTATGTTAGTGAATTGCAACCTCGTGACATGGAGCAGAAAACAAAGGTGTTTTAATTCAGATTATGTACATTATTGTAACTTCACCTAATCTATTCTTTGTGCCTGCAGCTCCCCCCTCATCTCCCCTCCCTCTCCCGATTTTTCCGTACGGCCCCTACTGTGTCGGCTTCACGCAAAATTATCCCTCCGCCTCAAAAGGTTGCCGACCCTACACTTGAACCTAAGTATAACAGTGGGGTGGTAAAATGGTTTTCCAACGGGACACCCTGTTTCATAACTATGTGGTCTCAGAGTTCGTCTTTCTGTCGTTCCTCCCATGAACATACTTTCTTTTTGCATGCAAGCAACACCAGCCAGCAAGTCTGGTTTTAGTGTCCAGCAGACGTTTGGATTATATATGATGTTCATTCTTCGTTCTCTCTTTTTTTTAGCTTTATCTTGCCCTTCGGGCTGCTACTTGATAAAAATGATAACCGACAATCTGAATTTGAACATGATGTGCTTTAATTTTCTCTTCGCAGGTTGGCACACTCGTCGCTGAAACTATAGAGTACTCCACGGGAGGGCTGCGTAACATGATCGGAGAGTCGAACCCCGACTTGAGACACCTACACCAACGCAGTAAGGGCACGAACTGTTGTTCTAATGCGATGGCAATTACATGGATACACTCGGTGGCTTTTTTTTTCACCGTCATCTTTCTTATGTATTGACAATCGATAACATCACCCAATGCAATTGACGTTGTACGAACGCGTCTAAAGAAGAGATGAAACGAGCCAGCCATCTGCGTCACACAGGTGGCACGTGTGATTTAGCGTTTTGTAGAGTTAGGCGAAATCGGATCCATAAGAGTTAGCGGCAAGCCTTACTTCTTTATTGCGTTCATCGCTTCGCCCTAATGAACAAGCCATCATTTTTTTATTTCTTCTCGTAATTTATTTTTAAAGTATTTCACGACACAGGACTGCCAGGAAAGCGTGCCTTCTGTCAATCCTGTGTCATCTTCTTTAACATGTTATTCACTGGCAGTTTCGCTGTTCTTCATCCTAGAAACGTCACGCCAACTATCCTAACAGTTCTCACTTCTACAATTTCATCTCTTGAATGTTTCGTTTCACGAGACGGAGGCTGGCCACTTTAGTGTGCGTTGGTATCTCCTCCCGTACGTATAACCGACGCTGTTGTGCGAATCACTGTGATTTGCTAGGTTTCGGAGGCAAGCGAACAAGAAAAAAAAAAGCGGTAAAAAAAAGCGGTGTCAAAGAAGGTTTACTTGCGAAGCTTCGATCGGCGAAATCGTGCTCCCTACACTTTAATACAAAAAAAAACAAAGAGTTCGTGTTACGCTTTTATGTGGGCCATATGGCTTGCCTCGTGTGTCGCCCTCTTTAAAAAGCCACGTTAGCGCTCTTTTGGGTAACATGATACTCCAGAGAGTACGATGACCCCCCCAAAGAGAACTCCTATGTTACCTAGAGTTATATAAGAACGAGTCAAGGCTTTCAAAGAAGAGTCAGAGCAATCTTTGTTTTCTTTTTCTTAGAGTGATTTCTTTTTCTAAGAATGAACTAGTTTCTAATGACGTTACACGTGTTCGCTTAGCAAACGACTGGAAAGTGCAGAGCGTAAGCGGTAAAAAAAAAGAAAACGTTGAAGTAGAAGATTAAACCACTTGTCTCCCATTTTTCTACCCACAGCTTTGGTCACGAATGCAGAAGTGAACTCAAGCACTTGCTACTTCCTATTACGTGATGGTCATTGCTAAGCAAGTCTGACAACTCCGTTCGTTGACAACTCCGTCCGTAGCCATTAAGGCTAAACTTCATATTTAGTTTAATTTCCCCCCTGCAGACAGCTTCAACGCACCCGAAGGTCTCAAAGAGAAACTGGTGGTGACGGCGCTCAAGACGGACAAGCCCTACGGTGGATACGTGGGCTCGTTCGAGTTGCAGGACTGCGCCGACGTCTGTCGTGACCGCGAGGACTGCTTCACCTTCTCGAGCTGCCTGGTCGGCAAGCAGTGCGTCATCGCCACGGAGGCCCGAAAGCCAGAATTCGAAGAGACCGAGTTCCAGGCGGACTGCACCATGTACACGAGTGAGTGGCCCTAGCGCAAAAACATGCTTCGGACTAATCAACATTCATGAGATCATCATCATCATCATCAGCCTGACTACGCCCACTGCAGGGAAAATGTCTCTCCCATGTTCCACCAATCAACCCGGTCCTGAGCTTGCTGCTCCGCGTTTTTACTTGCATACTTGATATCACCTGCCCACCTGACTTCTCCTCCCCCTCGCGCGCTTGCCTTCTCTTGGAATTCACAGTTACTATCAGTGACCAGTGGTAAACTTTTCGACACGCCTAGTTTCCCGTCAATGTCCTATTTTCTTCTAGTTCAGACCCCTAACACCCGTTTGTTTATCATTTACTCTACGCTCTCCTCGTCTTTAAAGCTTACGTCGCTCGTTTTCCCGCAACCACAGCCCATGCAGTTGTAGCACTGCCGTCCAATTCTTACTCAGACAACACTCTTGTCCCGATGTGGCAATAGATTAGAGGAGATCCTCGAAGCGTTTTGTATTGCGCCGCAGGACACGCTGCAGTAGCCCCGCCGCGGTGGTCTAGTGGCTAAGGTACTCGGCTGCTCACCCACAGGTCGCGGGATCGAATTCCGGCTGCAACAGCTGCATTTTCGATAGAGGTGAAAACGCTGTAGGTCCGTGTGCTCAGGTTCGGGTGCACGTTAAAGAACCCCCAGGTGGTCGAAATTTGCGGAGCCCTCGATACTACGGCGTCCGTCATAATCATATGGTGGTTTTGGGACGTTAAACCCCACATATCAATCAATCAACACTTGCAGTAGTTGCACGTCAGCAGCGCTTGAACGGATTACCTTCATGTCGTGATAGAGTACGTTATATATGATGGCAGATGCTATGTTTAAGGAAGCGCAAACGACAGAACAAGACGTTCACACTAAGAACGCTGTCCTGTCATTTACACTGTTTTAAATAATATCAAACTATACTAACTATCCCACCAGTCGACCTAGCTACGTGATATTGATGTGGTTTGCTTTTATATGTACAAGCATTCTTGTTTTGTCTTGTTTTTTTCTATGGAACTACAGCTGACAGTTGGCGCTCACATGTTGTAAGTGTTTCTTTCCACTACTAGTGCTTGTTTAGCAGCGTTTCATCTTCCGGAATCACCGATGATCCCCACCTCACACAATGATTCGTCTTCGGTGTCTCTCACAGAGTCGTACGAGATGAACTCCGAAGAGCTGCCGGACATATGCTACTCGTCCGCGGCGACCAAGTACGTGGGCGACGAGCCTCGCCTCGGAGTGCGCCGCCGCATGCATGAACGAGAAAGAGTTCACGTGCAAGGCGTTTGACTTCTGCGCAACCCCGCGCGAGGGGGGACTGTCCTGCCGCCTCCAGGACAGGAGCATGCTGCAGGTCGACAACGCCAATGACCTCGACCGAAGCGGCGCCGAGAAGTGCAGTCACTTCACGCGTGAGTAGAATTTCAAGGCTAACCAATAGACCCATTCCGTGTTGGTAAAACACACGTAGGCCGATGTCGACATTATGGGTAAAATTATAGCGACGTCCGCACGTAATTAACTTCCGCCATAAACACTGAGGGCTGTGATGTGCGCCAACAAACAAAACTAAGTTGTGAGACGTGACTCACATCCAACCACGACGCAGCTCGTCCGCATGCCGTTTTTTTTCTTGTTTTTTTTTTCTCGTTGCGTGACTGAGAACACCACATGCACCATTGAAAACGCAGCAGAAACTGCGGTAGGCATAGCGTCCTTTGTCTACAAAGACAGTACCACCGCATTTTGCATGACGTAAGTCCGGTGGAATTTGTCTATATATATTGGGGGGGGGGAATTCCTAAGCTTCGCCTTTAAGAGTAGAACGCGGTAGTGATATCCTGCCCCTAGTGCGCGCACTTCAACCCCTTAGCCTCTGTCAGAAAAACTTTTGCACACGGCTGCATTTTGTGATATGGATATCATGCTTTAAACAACGAGCAATTATGCACGAAAAGTGATTTCGAAATTGATATGCGCCCATTACTACGTCGTCTTAAGAGAATAGGCGCAGTAACGTGTGCCCTTTTTGTAATAGGTGGCCGGCTTGGAACCACGAAGTCGACCTGATAATCACATGTTCTGACCCCCATTGGCAATGTTTATTGTACCACTCTATACTACTGCGATATTACATGTTTCATTGTAGTCTATATGCAGAACGCTTGCGTTTGCGAAACATGAAAGGTATGTTCATTGCATTTTCAAGTATACGCGTGTCTTTTGTGTGGGACAGAACACCTGCTTGCCACAGAATCTTCATCTCGTCACAATATTCGGGAAGCTCTGAACAAGTTATTGCGTGAGACAAAAGTATAGGGGAGACTAAACAGTTTAAGGAATGAAGAAACAACGCATATACGGGAAAAATAGAAAGGATCATGCGCACATGGACGGGTGCATGCTTCTTTCGCTCTATGCGTCCTGTTTATGCGCTTTTTTGTTTTGTTTTGTTTCTTAAACGACACGTACCAACTAGCCTGCCTTTTACCGTTTGTTCACTTCAAATACTTGAGAAACGTGGCGTAAGGCTAAACGATAGTTATAGCGCGAGAACAGAACGACGAAAACGAGACAAGAAGGTCGTCGTTCTGTTCTCGCGCTGTAACTATCATCATGTCATACCAACTAGCCCAAACTGCCACACTTGCAAAGCTAAAAATACGAGAATGGCAGAAACAACGCGAAGTATTGATGCGCAGAGTGGCCCAACAGAGCGTATACTCCTGAGTCACAGTGAACAGTTTTCGGGCATCGCGCGATTTTCTTTCCATCTCCACATTCCCCCATCATCATCAACACCTTCCCTCTCCTTTCTTTATCATACCCCTCCCTTTCATAACTCAGAGTAGCGGGTCAGAAAACTGATTCAAGCCGACCACTCAGCTTCTTTGTCATAATTTACCTCTCCCTCTCTCTCTGTGAAGCAGAGCGTGGTTTACGAGTGAACCACTGAACGCGTTGTATGGCGAGCGTGTTCTGCTCCAACGGCGTCGTTCGCAGGTAAGCACATCAGCGACTACTGCAAGGAGCGGAGGGTCCGTCTGCTGGGCACGCCACGCACGACAATCAAGAAGGTGTCGGAGGCCGAGTGTGCGCGACAGTGTTGGGAGGCCACTTTCCGCTGCGAAAGGTTCGACCACTGCTCGGGCAAGAACGAACTTGGCAAGAGCGACTGCCTCCTCTTCGACGGCGACAAGGGAACCGACGGCACCGTCATGTCGCCCATCTGCAACTCGTACACGTAGACGGGACAATGTGAGTGAATACTACACGGCGCACGCCGTGGCATAATCCTAACGGCTAAGGTGTTGCGTTGCCAGTGCACGTGGTCACGGAATATCTATATTCTCTGCTACAGCGCGACCTCATTTCGGTGAGGGCAGGCTGCAAAAAAAAAAAAACGACAGCGTATTTAGATTGACGAGCACTGCAAGATTGCCATGCCGTCAAAATTAATCTGGTATTCTCTGATCGGTTGTTTCTAAATTCGCAAGAAAAACTCATTAGGCATCTTTGTTTAGCATGCCTGTTTGTTCCACTAAATGCTCACTATTTTAATGGTTGTGCGCAGTTATAACAAGATGTTCGTGAAGAGACGGATTTTCGCCACCCCATTTGTATCAGTTTATCTATGTGTTCATTTCATCAAAGTGTCTGTAATATCTGAACATTAAAATTATTGAAAACCTCGAGGCAAATACAACGGTGAGTTATAATCTTTGTGCATGCGTGACATCTAAAAGTCAAATTCACTTAATGTACGCGTTTCAAGAAATGAACAAGATAGTTGTAGTATGTCTGTCAAAATCAACGTGCCTCCTTTGTTAACTAATTACCGTGCTCCGTTTCTCTGCAGATAACGACCTGGTAGCAAGAGCGCCTCAGGCATTTCACAGCAACGGTGAGTTTTGACGAACATTTCACACTAATTATTTAATTAGTCAATATACATACTGGCTCACGCCCCTAGCTGTCTTGTCCTTTGTTTGCATTTTCTCTTCCTGCTCTTACACCAGCTGTAACACCGCTAAGAAGCAGTAAAGAAGTATTCCAATGCTAGAGTCTAAACCGGAAGTGACGTGAATCTAAAGTGTTACGTATGTGATGACGTTTATTCGAACCGAGAAGTCGCAACGAGGTCGCAACGGAAAGTGGGCGTACGGCCAGTCTGGCAAAGGCGGCACAAACTCTCGCGCAAGCAGAGCACGGGCTTTTCGTTGTCTTCCGAAGGCGCATACGCGTTGGTACGTATGCTCCACTACAATACCCCCGGGGTGAAGGGTAGCCATCCTGGCGACTCAGGGAGTTGGCACAATGAGGGGGTCGTAGTAGGGCTTGAGACGGTCGACGTGTACGGTCTCGCGTCCTCGACGGCGCAAATCTGGTGATTGTGTTAACGGCTCGATGATGTAATTCACCGGGGAGGTCGCGTCAATGACACGGTACGGACCATGGTACCGGGCCAGAAGTTTAGAAGACAGGCCAGGAACGTGCGGGGGCACCCAAAGCCACACAAGGGAGCCAGCATGAAATGTAGGAGCTATGCGGTGAGCGTCGTCGTGTCGAGTCTTTTGTAGACCTTGAGCCTCACTCGTCAGAGACCGAGCCAACTGACGGCAGTCTTCAGCGTATCTGGTGACTTCCGAAAGCGGGGAGCACTCAGATGCATCAGGGCGGTACGGTAGTATAGTGTCGAGTGGGTGGAAAGGTTGGCGGCCGTACAATAGAAAGAACGGGGAAAAACCGGTAGTCGCTTGCGTCGCGGTGTTATAAGCGAAGGTAACAAAGGGCAATACAGCATCCCAGTTAGTTTGGTCGGAGGAGGTGTACATCCTCAGCATGTCGCCAAGTGTGCGGTTGAACCGCTCAGTAAGACCATTTGTCTGTGGATGGTATGCGGTAGATTTACGGTGGATAATGTTGCATTCAGCGAGGATAGCTTGGATGACCTCCGACAGGAACACTCGACCCCTATCACTGAGTAATTCCCGCGGAGCACCATGGCGTAGAATGAAGCTGCGGAGAATGAAGAGTGCAACTTCGTGGGCGGTCGCTGCTGGTAGAGCTCCAGTCTCAGCGTAGCGTGTCAGATGATCGACTCCGACAATAATCCACCGGTTTCCAGAGCTACTATATGGGAGGGGGCCATAGAGGTCTATACCCACGCGGTCGAATGGGCGAGCCGGGCACGGGAGCGGCTGTAACATGCCAGTAAGGTGCCGCGGAGGTGTTGTGTTCTGTTGGCAAGTGGTGCAATACTGAACGTATTTCTGCACAAAACGATACATTCCTCGCCAGTAATAGCGTTGGCGCAGCCTTTCGTAGGTTTTCAGGACTCCTGCGTGAGCACTTTGGGGATCTGCATGGAAATTCATGCAGATGTCAGAGCGCATATGAGTTGGGACAGCAAGGAGCCACTTCCGACCACCAGGCGTGTAGTTGCGGCGGTACAGAATGTTGTCACGTAAGGCAAAGTGGGCTGCTTGCCGGCGCAGCGCTCTCGTGGAAGGGGCAGAAGACGGATCGGTAAGGTAGTCGACTAACAAGGCAAGGTGTGGGTCTTTACGCTGCTCTGAAAGCATGTCAGTGCTGTCGAGTGGTGACAAGGTGGTAAAAGGGGGTGACAGAGAAGCCACATCTGGTGTTAATGGCGATCGGGAAAGTGCATCGGCGTCCGCATGCTTGCGACCGGAACGATATACGACACGGATGTCGTATTCCTGCAATCGAAGTGCCCAACGGCCCAGACGTCCGGACGGGTCTTTCAAAGAGGACAGCCAACATAGAGCGTGGTGGTCTGTGACCACGTCGAAAGGATGGCCGTAAAGGTACGGGCGAAACTTCGTAAGCGCCCAGATTATGGCCAAACACTCCTTCTCTGTCACGGAGTAATTCAATTCAGCCTTCTTAAGAGCGCGACTTGCATAAGCGACTACGTATTCGGTTTGGGTGCCTTTCCATTGTGCTAAAACTGCGCCAAGACCAACGCCGCTTGCATCAGTGTGAACTTCTGTGGCAGCAGTGGGGTCGTAGTGGCGAAGAATAGGTGGCGAGGTCAGCAGGCGGCGCAGCTGGTGAAATGCGTCGTCACATGCAGGTTACCATGCAGATATACCTTTGCTGTTGGAAAGCAGACTAGTCAGAGGTGCAATGGTGGACGCGAAGTTGCGCACGAAGCGACGAAAGTAAGAGCAAAGACCAACGAAACTTCTTAGGGCTTTCAGTGATGTGGGCATTGGGAAGTCAGCGACAGCTCGAAGCTTATCGGGGTCCGGAAGAACACCGTCACTTGTGATGACGTGTCCCAAGATGGTTAGTTTTCGGGCTGCGAAGTGGCACTTCTTGGTGTTAAGTTGTAGGCCTGCAGAAGCTAGACACGTCAGAATCTCGTGGAGACGACGAAGATGTGTCGGAAAATCAGCTGAAAAGACTACGATGTCATCTAGGTAACACAAGCAAGTTTTCCACTTGTGGGCCCGCAATATGGTATCTATCATGCGTTCAAACGTCGCAGGTGCGTTTCAGAGCCCAAATGGCATGACTTTGAACTCATACAGGCCATCCGGTGTTACAAAGGCTGTTTTAGGGCGATCACATTCAGCCATTGGCACCTGCCAATACCCAGAACGCAGATCCAAGGATGTGAAGTACTCGGCGCCTTGTAAACAGTCAAGAGCATCGTCTATTCCTGGTAGCGGGTAGACGTCTTTCTTTGTAATCTTGTTTAAGCGGCGATAGTCCACGCAAAATCTAACGGTGCCATCTTTTTTCTTTACCAGAACCACGGGTGACGACCAAGCGCTTTGAGAAGGCTGTATGACTCCACGTTTAAGCATGTCATCTACTTGCTCCGTAATGACGCGGCGCTCTTCGGCAGAAACGCGGTAAGGACGCTGTCGCAGAGGCGAATGTGAGCCGGTGTCAATAGTATGAGTGACAGTCATGGTGCGGCCCAAAGCAGGTTTCTGAAAGTCGAAAGAAGAGCGAAACTTGTTAAGGAGAGCAACAAGTTGGCTGCGATGCGAGGGGGGAAGGTCTGCGTCAATAGCATTGTCGAATGCTGGTGAGCTTGATGGCTCAGACGCCTGAGTTATTGCGGCAATCTGACATGGCGTTTCGTCGGGAAGAATAATATCATTGATATGGTCGACAGGTTGCACATATCCTAACGTTTCACCATGAAGCAAGCCAATGGGGTAGTTGCAGTGGTTGGTAATCAGCATTATGGTTAAACCAGACGCAATCGTAAGAACGGCAAATGGGAGCACGATGCCCTTGCGTTCAGTAAAAACAGGGGATGGCGTAAACACCACCGTGGCGTCAGGTTGCGCCACACAAGAAAGGCTAATAGGGACTGAAGCTTCCGGAGGCAAGGTGATGTCGTCGTCAGCGATGAGTTTGCAGAGCAGTGGTGAATGGTCGGGTGGTGGAAATTCACAACTTGGCACTAGGGACACTTCCGCACGGCAACAATCGATGATAGCTTCATGACCTGATAAGAAATCCCAAACCAGGATGAGGTCATGAGAGCAAGATGGTAGTACAAAAAATTGGACGATGTACAAAACGTCTTGGATGACGACGCGCGCCGTACACAAAGACGAGGGCTGAATGCGTTGCGCGCTAGCCGTGGACAGCACGATGCCACAGAGAGATGTGGTCACTTTCTTCAGTTTGCAACAAAATTTTGCGTTCATCATAGAAACGGCGGCCCCAGTATCAATTAACGCTTGTGTGGCGACTCCCTCAACATTGACATCAACAACATTTCGCGGCGAAAATGGAGGCCTTGATAATTGCGCAGAAGTTGCAGTTCTTGCCTCTGGAACTGTACTGATTAGTTTCCCTCCTCAGGAGGTGGTCTACGACGCATAGGAGATGGCGATCGGCAACGACGAGATGGGAAACGAGAAGTCGATGGGCGACGATCCGAGTCAGAGTGCCTCTGTTCGTATGCAGACGTGGTGGCCTGCTGCGACGCATAGGTAGGAGTTCCAAAGAAGGCGTACGCAGGTGTGGGACGGCGGCGGCAGTAGCGTGCAATGTGGCCAGCGATGCCACACGCGAAGCAGATAGGACGGTTGTCATGGGTGCGCCACTCATTAGATGGACGGAAAAAGCGAAGTGAGGGCCTGTAAACCAGAGGCGCTGCCGGAGGAGGTGGAGCTGATAAGGATACTGGACGCGGTGGGGGTCGCGCAACCACAGCTGCGTAGCTGAGAGGTGAAGATGGTGCAGGTGGTGCGTAGCTGACAGCTGAGAGATTAGATGCTGCTGAAGTGCATGCGTAAGGGGCCTGCACTGTAGGTAGGACATCGCAAATTTCAGTGCGTATGGCCTGCTGCAGTGTCGAAGGCAGACTTGCGGTGGGCGCGTTGCTATGCGGCAGCAGGGAGAGCTGTCGGGCGACTTCCTCCCTGATGAAGTCTTTGATCTGGTTGGACAGACTTTCTTGGCGAACGTTGACATTTGCGAGTGCGACAGCCGAGATCGAATCTGGTGGTGAGACACTCTGTCGGGCGATGGAACGCTGACGGCGTAATTCATCGAAGCTCTGGCACAGGCTTACGAGGATTGCCACCGAGGTCGGGCTTTTCGCTAGCAACATCTGGAATGCGCCATCCTCAATACCCTTGAGAATCTGCCGAATTTTCTCTTCTTCGGGCATAGATGGGTTAACACGCCTGCAGAGGTCGAGCACATCCTCAATGTAACTCGTAAACGTTTCGCCAGGCGGCTGGGCTCTGTGGCGCAGACACTGGTCAGCGCGGAGCTTGCGGACCTCTGGTCGGTCGAACGCTTCTGTTACGACGGTCTTAAAGGAGGACCAGATGGCGATGGCGGTTTCGCGGTTGGTAAACCAAAGCTTAGCTACGTCTGCCAAGTAAAAGATAACGTAAGCGAGTTTAGAGTCGTCGTCCCACTTGTTGCTGACGCTTACGCGTTCGTACAAGGACAGCCAGTCTTCGACGTCTTGCTCACCACTTCCACTGAAGATTGGTGGGTCCCGCTGGCGAGTAGCGCCGGGGCAGGTAGACGGGGCAGCCGATGGTGCTGGCTGGGCTGGGACGGGCTAGTTGGCGACTGCGTCAGTCATGTTTCGCGGTAGTCTTTCAGGCAACTTGCGAGAGCTGAGCTCCAGGTCTTCTTGGGGATCTCAGCAGCCTCCACCAAATGTGATGACGTTTATTCGAGCCGAGAAGTCGCAACGAGGTCGCAACGGAAAGTGGGCGTACGGCCAGTCTGGCAAAGGCGGCACAAACTCTCGCGCAAGCAAAGCGCGGGCTTTTCGTTGTCTTCTGAAGGCGCATACGCGTTGGTACGTATGCTCCACTACACGTACTAATTGTGTGTACAGTACAATCGGAAGTCGTCGACAAAGAGGCGTGAAAGTCGTTCTACTGATCCGAAGTGGCAATACGAAAGTTCCGTGTGACCAGGAAGTCACGTGACAGAAGCGGGAAGGGATGTCAAAAGGGACAGAAAATTAAGTGTGACGCACAACGTAGTGTTATGTTCATTCAATCTCAACCCAATCGTTGTGGTGTCGAGCAACATATTTTTTCCTTTTACTACATCGTAACTTATAAGCCTCCTATAGGACAAGACAAAAGTTTGACTGGTCGGCCAGCACACATGGCTGCGTACAATGCATCGGAACCACGAGCAGAATGCATTTGATGTAGTCCAGAGATCCTCTGCCCACGTCATTCATTGTCGCATAGCAGATGTGCTGCATTGTTCCTTTTTTTCTTGCACTGTTTTGAAATCTGATAAATTATTAATCTTTAGGTAAATCACCTTCTCGCATGTGTTTTCTTACAGCGAAAGCAGTCGGCCTGTCTTTTTTGTGGTATTCCTGGACGTCGGCATTGCACTCGCGGCTCTGTTCACCTACGGCATCTACAAGACCAGACGGGCCAGCCCACAGCAATGAGAACGAGGAAATAACGAAAAAAAATAAAATAAATTATATTTATTTGGACCAACGTCCCCCGCCTTTCCCCTGCAAGCAAACGTCCGTTCCGGTCATGGTGCAAGAATAGTTTAGGTGAGCGAACTCCGGGACTATCCTCTGCCCGATAATGTCCTGCTTCACAAGGATACCGAGAGATGGCGCTACGAAGTTTGCCTCGGCTCCCCCTCCCTCTCGGTGTAGGAAAGCCCTGTGAAGTAGGAAAGTAGCGGCGCTCATTATCGTCTACATAACACCTTCACCGCACCGTCAACCTCCTCCCTCATCACCCCTCTTCCACTGCGCCACTCTATGGGTGTCCCGTGGTTGATATTGCGCGATAACCCAGTTTTCTCAAATTTGGAAACCGTCGCCCACGCGCTGGATGTACTTTGTGGAATTTGCGAGCAGCCCGCCACGTGCCTCAGACCAGTGAGCCATCTATCGGCATGCCGCAAACGAGAACATAATCGGTCCTTCCCCGCCAAGCGCTCGCTCCGCGGCGTAAAGTATTCTTGCACCGTGGTTTCGGTCAATGTACCTTCTACAAAGACACTGAGAGACTGCTTTTACGTGAGTAGTATCTTTCTTCGCAATTTGTTTGACGCACAATATCTGTAGGCGTGAACCACCCTCTCTCGCAGTACATATATCATCGTTCAACTTGCGTCGGTAATGGTCGAGTACGAAGATTCATCTACCTGCCACGGTAGCCACATTTCTGCGGAAGCAAAATGA
This sequence comes from Rhipicephalus microplus, assembly GCF_013339725.1. Lineage (NCBI taxonomy): Eukaryota > Metazoa > Arthropoda > Arachnida > Ixodida > Ixodidae > Rhipicephalus > Rhipicephalus microplus. The sequence goes on along the minus strand of NC_051167.1, from coordinate 112,138,520 downwards.
AAAGGCAGCCGTGTAATTGGGTGCACTGTAAAGCAGGGGTTGCGCCAGAATTGTTTGATGGGGGAGAGAAGGGGGCAGGCAAAACAAGTAAATTCTTTCGAGGGGAGCATGGATGCAGAGTACTTATTCGTTGTCTTATGATTATGTCAGAGTTTGTGGGGGGGGGGCAAAAACGTGGGGTTAGTTTAAATTGTGAAGAGCTGAAGCCCCCACCCCTTCGGTATAAATAACATTATTAGGATGCGAAGTTGCACAGGTTGTTTGTTCATGATGAACAAACAACCTGTGCCACTAGTCAAGCAGCCGCTGGTCAAAATTATTCCCGGCATGCCCCGTTACCATGTCTCCTAATGATTTCCTAGTTTCAGCACGTAAAGCACGGGAACCATAGTTTTAAAAGGCGCAGCACGAGTAAGCAACAGGGCCTTAGCGTCATGCGCAAAAGATAGGTAAGGGTACGCGCACACTAGCGGGAAGCGTGCCGCCGCGGCATGACGCGCGTCTTCGCCGCCGAGCGGTGAAAAGCGGCACGCTGGTCACATCTGCGGGAGTCACGTGACAACAGTCTCGAGCGGTCTCGCAGCGGCTCGCGAGATTTCGCGCGCTTTTTCGTCGTCTGTTCTGAGCTCTCCGACTTTACGGTGCAATCGTGCGAACAATGGCCGGCGACGACGATCTCCTCGCAACGCTCAACGTTACCATGATGGCGTGTCGGCTGTTGCTTCAGCGTCGCCGCTCTCGAAATGCGCCGCGAAGATGTTGGGTCCATCCGCTTTGGAGGTACAGAGATACTGAAGGACAGGCCCACAGACTGCTTCCCCGTCTGCGAGCAAGGGATCAAGTCTATTTCCGAGAGTAAGTAATGTATATCATTCAGTGTTTAGTGCTGTTAAAAATCAGTCGATGGCAAATTTTCAGGTGCCAAGAAGGGGCAATCAAAACGAGGTTTTATGCCTCCAACTTCGTCAATATAGGCATAATAAATTTGTACATGAATGCAAATCTTTTCAAGGATTGTACAGGTCGCGCATGTCATCGCATGACATTCATGGTCGTGTGCACGAGGGAAAGGGGGTGCGCGGAAAGTCTGCCTCTTTAATTAACTGCGTTATGGCCACTCAGGTTTCTGATGATAATGGTCGACAGCCAAAAGTCCGTGAATGAGACGGTGGTCCCTTGGCTGTTTACTTCCCGTCTTTACTTCAGGAAGGCCATGGGCTGAATAGTCTAATGAGGTCCCCCTAGGTAACTCTGTGTACGCCTATGCGCACATTCACTTTTCAATGGCCACTGTTGATTACCCGAGTATTGCGTATGGTCAAACATACATAAAAATAATACTTGAAAACTCATAATACTGATTCAGAAGCACTACTTCATGTCTTACTGATGCGATGAATTAGGAACAAATTAATTCATTTAAATACATACAATACAATAGGTTCAAAAGACAATGATTTATTAAGAATTTAACAAGTTCTTGTGTGAAAGCTGTTAGGTCCACACTGGCGATTTTTGTGTGCACAATGACAATATTCGAATTGAACAGGGAATTCATCCTAACACTGCCAAATACAGCCCATTTGATGTTCAAAAAAATACGTTCGGTGAGCATGAGGAACGTAGTCTAGCAATCGCTGTGAAAATTGACAAAAAAATAGGGAACTGTCACTATTTCCCAATATAATGTTGCGCCTACCATCACTGAAAATAAGTGCATACACTGGTTAAGTACGCACAGTGTTAACAGATGCTACTCAAGTGAAGTTGTATTAGGGGACATTCAATGACTGAACCTACACTGGGGTCCTAGAGTGCTGAGGCTTAAGAACTTCTGTAGCTTATTTAAGAACAGGTTCTAGTTCTTGTCCAAGACCCACTGTAACTTTGCACATGCCCTTTCAGGCACTGGTCATTCAGGAACAGTGGCTATTCTTTCCTACATATATACTGTAAGCAATGTTTGCAATTAGAGTTCCTCCACAATGTAAGAGTTTCCTGGTACTGTTTGTGAAGAACATGTATATTTTGATGCACAAGTAGGCAACATCTCCTAGCAGGCTATCCACAAAGAGGGCAGCTTGAGCCTTCCTGATAATAGTTTTCTCGACACCTGAAAAGCTGTTAATACTGACCGTGATGTCCGAAGAGTTGCAGAATGGTTGCGTAAGGCAGCTTCTCATCAACTTTTAGCGTACTCTTAAACAAGACAGAGGACAGAATATGCTTGCTTAACAGTGTGCTAAAATAAAATATATTGTAAAATGAATTACTAACATCTCCAAGCCTATGCTCTGTCAGGTTACATTCTCGTTGTATGAGCTCGCGTGAGAGGGTGTCCTGAGAAACATGGCCTTGTCCTGGCAAAGTAGTGTTCGTAAGAAGACAATTTTTATATAAAGAATCGGTGAATAGGGGTTGTGTGCTCGAGTCGATGTTTTCACAAGCAAACTTGTCTTTTTCAAGGCTAGAAAAGAACAGTTTTGGTCTAGAATTGAGCAAGACAAGTCCACTTGTCAAAATGTCGGCTCTAGCAAAGTACCTCTGTTTACTGATTTTTTCTATTTTTCCCTTCTCGCCATTTTCATGCATTTAGGCGAAAATGGCCATATTTGGTATTTATATACACCATAAAAACTACAGAAAAGCCCTGAGTAGCCTATAATTTATGATCTTAAATGAAAGCAGCACGATGGGAGTGCAAAGAACAAAAAAAAAGCAACACCCTAACATCCGGTTTCTAGTAATCAGCCTCATTTTTCAGTTTCCTCCGAATGCCACCAAGGACTTTTGAACATTGCTCAGTCTCGTTGGACCCCTTATCGAGAGAAGAGTGACGCCGTTTCGGCTGCCAATTTCTGCACATGAAAGGCTGGCGATGACCCTGAGGTAAGGCAATAAAATAAAAGTAATAATCAAGTAACACGTTTGCAGCTCTGTACTGCATGCTGAAGCATAGCTACACCAAAACCTATGTTTACTAATATAATAATATTCATGCTTTATGCTCAATAACATACACTTCAAGTTAGCACCATAGAATAGTTATTAGGTTATGGTCTTAAAATGAAAAAAAAAACAGTTCCATGTTTATGTCACCTTAGCACATAGCATAGGTGGAAAACGACACCACCTGCCGAACGCAGATGAAGATATTCTGTCATCATCTCTGCCATTTATTTCATGCCCATTCATCTGTTTATACACATTCTTTATTGTTTCTTTCATCTTTATTTATCTCATTATGTATTGCCCTCTTCCTTTTCCAAGGCGTTGAGCCGGGCTCCCTATCAGGCTGTGGAAATTAGGCGCTTTTTTCTTCTAATCATGAACACCTTTCCTTTCCCTCTTGTTCACTCTAACATCAGTCTGCTACACCCACAGTCACTTTTCAAATCGCACATTTAAACTAGGTTATGTGAGGCTATGCCATTATCTATTTTCGTCCCATTTTGCTTTACTTCCTCCTCGCTTTTACAGCACTTCTCCTCAGTCAAGTAAGTTTTCAGGAATACTAAATCACGAAGTTTTTCACATGCCGTTTGACACCTAATGAGAACATACACTGAAAGCTTTGCTGAGATCACTAGAAAGAGAAAAATCACTAGTTTCTTTTGCTTGGGCAAGTGCCTGCATGACCTGCCTCTCTAGTTCAGCATTGCGATCAGTGTTTTGAAGGAAGAGCCATTCATTGTCTTCAGCAGCATTAAGCATTCAGCTCAGTCGAACAAAAGTAGATGTGTTGCCTTAAAAACATTTCTGTATTTACAGATTTCTTGCTAATGGAGACACCTTCCGAAGTCTGTCATTCAACTTTCTGACAGGACGATCCACGGCAGGTGAAATAGTAAGGGAAACAACCGCCGTGCTGTGGCATGTTCTCCAACCACTGTACATGAAGTTTCCTCAAACAACTGGGGAGTCGAAAAGGGTAATGAGAGGACCGTTCATACTAGATTTTTTTATTTTAGTGGCTGATGTGTATCAGTGGCATATGAGGATTGCTGTGGTTTCATCATTTTTCTTTGAATCACCGATTTACACAATTATAGACGTATCTGACGTTTACCACACGTGGCGTTGCAGTTTCGTGCTTTCCGAGGGCGCAGTCGTTAAGTTACACCAGTCAAACGCATAAGCTATATGTGACGCAGAAAGATAGAGAAAAAAATCCAATCACCGCACGACAAAGGACTCCATGCTGCAAACTTCACCAGTCGAACGCGGTTCAATAGACTTACAACTTGGCGCAATGAAACAGAAGACGCCCATTGCAACATGGCTTCAAATCTGCCCTTCTCAACGTCGCCATCCCGCCGCTTTTTTTTCTAGAGAGAAAGATTGTTATATAAACCTAACTATTTGAGAAACGAGTGTTTGGAACTGATACAAGGTCTGGTCCAACGTTTACCCCAAGCCATTCGACCTTCTGAGCCACCTTCGATCTAAATGCTCTTACCCTCGCTTTCAGTCCAAATTCCTCCATCATCGTGATATGCTATGCCTGAAATCTGCCAAGTGAACAAAAATAAAGCGCATCACCCTTCTGAGTCTCGCTTTAGAGAGTAATCCTGCGGGATGACCTATCGCTCAGTGGTAACAATTATGGTGGGTATCGAATACTTGTTCCGCTATTGACGCTACGTCAGAGGCCACACATGATTCACAGGCGGGTCACCTGCCCTTCAGCAGAATCAATGCTCAGATGGAGGAGACCTCGGGCTTGGAAGAAGTAGTCACGGGTACGGGACTACCGGGTCGGCTACCGACGTTCTCGCCCTGCTGCTTCTGTTGTCGCTTCTGTCGCTGTTGCTGTGGCTGTGACTGCTGCTGTGGCTTCCGCTGCGGCTGCTGCTTCTCCAGCTGTCCGTGTTCTGGCTTGTCTTCTCGCTGTTTCTCGTTCTTGTAGGCCTCCAGTAGCACAGAGAGCTTCCGCCCGATCATTTCCGCCATCTTTGTGGAAGCGTCCTCCTGAAAAGTAAAGCACATAGGACGAACGGGGACTGCAGTGGGACGAGTATTTGAGCTGGTTGGTTCGCGATTACGAGTACAAAAGGAGCGCTAAGAAGACTTATATGTGTGGGTTTTAACGTCCTAAACCACCATATGATTATGAGAGACGCCGTAGTGGAGGGCTCCGGAAATTTCGACCACCTGGGGTTCTTTAACGTGCACCCAAATCTGAGCACATCGACCTACAACATTTTCCCCTCCATCGAAAACGCAGCCGTCGCAGCCGGGATTCTATCTCGCGACTTGCGGGTCAGTAGCCGAGTGTCTTAGCCACCAGCCCACCACGGCGGGGTGCTGAGAAGACTGGATGAAGAAAAGGCACGAACCGTTGCACTGACTAAGAACCAAATGCGTATTATTCTTCGAGTCAGCATATGTATATGGCACCACTATCTCTACGAAACAAAGGGAAGAGAGAAAATGAAGACTCAGTCTGTTCATGGCCGATTCCCATTCATGGGCAACCCCCTAGAGTGAGTGTGCGCCACACTTTATAGGCGAACAACAACAACTCTGCAAATTGAGTCATATTTTTTATTGCTTAGATGACCGTGGTATATTATAGGCTGACTCGAAGAATAAAATCGATATGGAAACAACTTTATTGTTTCCAACGTTATTGTTTATTATTGAAGCAGCCATCTTGCCAGTTTTCGGTGCGTCTCACCGCCAGCTCAGTTCTTCCAAGTTGAAGACCTTTTGTAGCACGTGACAATGTTCTTTTTTTCTTTTTTTTTCCTCTATTTATCGCGACGCACTCTTCGGCTGCCATAGCTTGGTGATTCTGTGGTTAAAAGGAACGCCCTCACTAATCACTGAAGGAAGTTGCCATGTCTGACTCAAAGCTTTCCTCAGTCGGACCTTCTTCGTCACTGTTAGAAGCGCAGGGTGAAGGTCACACATGTTTCTGAAGCAATCATAAGCGGGTGCAAGGGAGGTGCAAAGTCAGCTTTATACAGTGACATAACAGGGAAGGAGCGCTGTCTCTCGTTCTCTGGATTTCGTGCCGACTGGCTGTCTCTCCGCGATCTCCGTCGACAGCGCAGCTCTAGTAGGGTGGCCTAGCTCTGGCCGACTGGGCTCGCCATGCGCCATCTCCTGATGCCGACAAGAGTTCTCGCCGATGGTGCCCCGTCCTCGGACTCCTGCGACCGTGTCCATCTTTCCTATCTCCTCTTTCCTTCTGTCGTTTACTGTCATTCGCTGTCCCTGTGCCTCACTCTCTCCTTCCTCTCTCTATCTATATACCTTTTAATCATATTCTTTTAATCCCTACTTACCCCCCTCCCTCCCCCACAGGGGCGCCTGCGCAAGTAGGCGTTTGGTGTGTAGCGACACCACGGACCCGAGCTAACGGGGGAGTTTCGGCTTCCTCCCACGCCTAGCCGTGCGTGGCTTTGCCGTGTCCGGGGAAAAAGGGATCCTGGGGGTTGAGCCAAAGCTGGGTGATTGGACCTTGAAGGCCCCCCGGCAGAGGAAACACACCTCTTTGGCCCCGGCTTCACGTAGACGGCACCCCTGGGCTGACCCACCCAGGGGAAATCGGCAGTCGCCTTTTCCTATCTCTCTCTTCCTACATCTTAGTCTTTTCTAGTCTTTAAATCTGTCCTGTCTTCTTCTCTCTTCCATTTACTTCCGATTTTTCATGGCGGCAAGGATAACCTTGTGTAATTACTCAACCTTGAGTAGTTATATTTGGTTATAGTGGCAACGTACGGCTGGCGTCTGCAGCCTTATGCTATTAAGTGCTTCAGCGTCCCCTGGTTGGACTCCATGGTGGGTGGTCGCCATTGCTGCCGAACAAAAAGTACACTACTATGGGAACACCTGCATTTTCCCGTCTCCGAGATTGTCTCCCGCCCAAGAGGGGACGCACCGATGACATATCAATTTTCAGCCAACCCAGAGAATGCTTTCCCAAACTCCACGTTGTGCACAGCGAAAACCCAACAAAACAAGCCAGAGCAATATCTCCATTTCTTGTTGCTGAATCTCTGACAGAGTTCTGTGGCCCAGGATACAAGGTTACAAAGATGGCTAGCGGAGACCTTCTCCTTAAGCTGCCTGAAAAACACCACTATGAAAAACTTGGCAGTCTCGTAGCATTTGGTAATATCCCAGTATCTATTTCACCTCATAGATCATGAACACCTCACGCGGAGTTGTTTCAGAAGCAGACGTTCTTGAAATGTCTGAACAGGAACTGTTTGAAGGGTGGAAAGAGCAAAATGTCACAGATGTGAAACGAATCGTCATCAGACGAGACAACAAAGAAATACCTACCAACATTTAATACTCACTTCGCATCTAGCACACTGCCTTCATCTATAACACAGGATACATCAGACTCTCTGTCCGTCCTTACATTCCCAATCCAAGACGTGTTTAAATGTCCAACGATTTGGTCATGGCTCGCAGAACTGCCGGGTCAGGAAACTTGTGCAGATGTGTGTAGCCACGGCACCCATCTGATCCTTGTTTACTAACCTACGCCTCACTGCCGTGATTGTGACGGGGAACACGCCGCGTATTCGCGTTCATGTCCTAACTGGAAGAAAGAAAAATAAATAATCACTCTTAAACATCAAGAAAACATCACATTCAAAGAAGCAAGACGAAGAGTGTCGCCATTTTACGGCGGCGCAACAATGCTGATGCGGCGCGTCAGGGGGCAACGCCGCACCAGCCCTCGCCACCCCTCGGCCTGCGCAGAGCGAGCCGTCGGCTGTGGCACCTGCCCCCAAGGCGGCTGTAGCCCAGGCTACACCGCCTACTCCCAAACAGAGACCGGAGACTCCAGTCTTCGGTCTCAATCAAGCTCCCCTCCTCACCAGGCGAGGCCCAAAATTCAACTAACACAGCCCGCACGTGCGGGCATCCAGTGCCTCCGAGAGGCAATGGATACGTCGCACCTTGGTGCCGAAGAGCGGCGTGGCTCCTTGGGGCGCGCCAAGAAAAACAAAAAATGCATAACAGGGCCTGGTGACGGCCCTGTTAAGTGAACTCAAACCCCGTCTAAACAGCCACTCGCTTTTCGTACACACAGCATTATTTTACATTCACCATGAACACTCAAATTATACAATGAAACGTCAGGGGCCTTCTCAGAAACCTTGACGACATCCAAGAACTCCTACACGAACACTCACCAAAAGTGCTGTGTGTACAAGAAACACGCCTTAATTCAAAACACACAAATTTTCTTCGCAAATACGTTATTTTTCCAAAGGACCGTGATGATGCCATGACATCATCCGGAGGTGTTGCCATCATAGTGAATCAAGGAATTGCATGCACACACTTACAACTACAAACATCCCTTGAGGCAGTGGCTGTTCAAGCGGTTCTTTTTGATAAACTAATCACAATCTGCACTATTTACATCTCTCCTAGCTATCAGCTGCAAAAACGTGATTTACACTCTTTAATTGATGAACTTCCGGAGCCTTATGTTCTCCTTGGAGACTTCAATGCGCATAGCAGGCTATGGGGAGACTGTCATTGCGACGCGCGAGGTCGACTGATCGAACAATTTTTTCTCTCGTCGAACGCATGTCTCCTAAATAGAAAATAACCAACCTATTATAATCTCGCACATAACACCTACTCCTCCATAGACCTAAGCATAGTGTCTCCATCTCTTGTGCCTCTACTCCAGTGGAAAGTCGTCAGTAATCTGTACGGAAGTGACCACTTTCCTGTAGTTTTGAGCACAACTACAGCAACTTAGTGTACACCCCGTGTTCCCAAATGGCTCAATGGCTCATAAACAGAGCCGACTGGGAACGGTTTCATACCATCGCTCGTATAGATTGCAGTGACATATGTACTTTAAGCATTGATGTTGCTGTCGACTACTTCACAGCTTTTTGATTGATGCTGCAACAAAATGCATCCCACAAACAAATGGGCACCCAGGAAAACGGCGTGTGCCATGGTGGAACTCTGAATGCCGAAACGCGCGCAACAGCAAAACAGAGCTTGGAGGCTGCTTCGGAACTCACCGACAGCCGAAAATCTTGACACCTTCAAGAAAATAAAGTCTCAAGGCAGGACAACGCGTCGGCAGGCCAGAAGAGAAAGCTGGCAGAAGTTTTTGTCAGGGATCAATTCATACACACAGAGGCTAAAGTCTGGAACATGGTCGGTAGGATAGCAGGAAAACAAGTACACACACTTCCACTCGTGGACACTCGGGGTGGTACCTTGGAAGATCAGGCAAACTTCCTCGGTGCACACTTCGAACAGGTGTCCAGCTCATCCCACTATACTGACACTTTCCAAAAATACAGAACAAGAATAGAAAAGCAGAAAATTGAACACAAATGCACTAGATCCGAGGCATATAACCAAGCTTTCAGTCTAGCTGAGCTGCAAATGTCTCTAAACTCCTGCAGTACTTCTGCCCCAGGTTCTGACCGTGTGGTGTATGAAATGTTAAAAAACCTACCAATCGAAACACGAAAAACCTTACTTTGTTTGTACAATGCTATCTGGTTTTCTGGCGCTATTCCTACCTCCTGGAAAGAGGCTATTATTATTCCCATTTTGAAAGAGGGCAAAGACCCTTCTTTACCCTCGAGTTATATGCCTATAGCACTTACAAGCTGCTTGTGCAAAGTCTTCGAAAAAATGATAAACTGCCAACTTGTACATTTCCTTGAAACAAATAATTTGCTCGACCCATTCCAGTGCGGGTTTCGAGAAGGTAGATCCACCACAGACCACCTTGTTCGTATCGAGGCACAGATCAGAGACGCCTTCGTCCATAAACAATATTTTCTCTCTGTGTTCCTCGATATCGAAAAGGCTTATGATACAACATGGCGTTTCGGAATTCTAAGAGACCTTTCCCACCTTGGCGTGCGCGGAAGAATGTTTCACATAATCGAAAATTACCTGTCAAACCGGACATTCCGTGTCCGACTGGGCACGGTTCTTGCCCAAACATTTGTTCAGGAAACAGGCGTGCCACAAGGTGGTGTACTTAGCTGCACACTTTTTCTCATAAAAATGAATTCCTTGCGCTTGACCATCCCTCGCAATATGTTTTATTGTACATATGTCGATGACGTCCAGCTTGGCTTTAGGTCTTGCAATCTGGCATTGTGTGAGCGGCAGGTTCAGTTAGGTTTAAACAAGCTCTCCAAATAGGCAGAGAAAAACGGATTCCGACTGAACCCACAAAAAAGCACGTGTGTTTTGTTCTCTCGAAAGAGAGGCATGCACTCGGAACCTGACATTCGACTGAACGGGCAACGTCTGTCCGTCAAAGCCGAGCATAAATTCTTAGGCTTAATCTTGGACAACAAGTTGACCTTCGTACCGTACATCAAGTATTTAAAAACAAAATGTTTAAAAGGCATGAATGTTATAAAAGTGTTGTCACGTACTACTTCTATAGAGGCAATGTCTCATGAACCTCTATAGAAGCCTCATTCGCACCCGCTTAGATTATGGGGCCGTTGTCTATCAGTCTGCTACTCAAAGTGCCTTGAAGATGCTGGACCCCGAGCACCATTTGGGCATCCGCCTTTCTACGGGTGCTTTTCGCACCAGCCCCGTAGAAAGCCTTTATGTTGAGTCAAATGAGTGGTCGCTTCATCTGCAGAGAACTTACATGTCCTTTGTTTATTTCTTAAGGTGAAAGCCGACAAGGAGCACCCCTCATACTCTACAATTAATGATTTGTCGAGCTCAACCCTGTTTCAAAACAGGCCTTCGATGAGGCAGCCCTTCTCAGTTCGCCCGAAGTGTCTAGCTGAAGAAACTGCAGTGTCACTTGAACACAGTTTAATGGCTCCTGTAGCATACCCGCCACCGTGGCAGTGGCAGACTATAGACTGCGATGTGTCTTTCCTAGAAGTTACAAAACATGCACCTATTGCCCATATCCGAACATACTTTTTGGAACTTCAACACAAATACACACGTCCTGAGTTCTTCACAGATGCCTCCAAGACTAACTCCTCTGTGTCCTACGCTGCTGTCGGCCCATCCTTTTCGGATGCTGACCCTCTACATCCACGCACAAGTATCTTCACAGCGGAAGCTTACGCGATACTTGTGGCAGCTAAACACATCAAACAATTACAAATACAAAAAGCAGTAATTTATACAGACTCCCTCAGTGTGGTAACGGCTCTGCACAGTCTTAAAAAACAAAAAAACCCGGTCCTTGTCTCACTTACTCCATTTTGTGCACACTACACATCAAACAAAATGTTGTAGTGTGCTGGGTGCCAGGGCACCGTGAGACCCAGGCAACGTGAGGGCGGATCAGCTCGCTGCATCCGTCCATGAGAGCACCGCCATTACATCCTATCAATCCCGGCCCTTGATCTTAAGCCGTCTCTCCAACGAAACCTCCGGGACTACTGGCAGAGCAAGGGGATACACCCACACAAAACACAACTACACGTTATTAAGCCACACCTTGGTCTTGGCTGCCTGTATCGAAATCGCGTCATACAGGAGGTAATACTAACGAGACTCAGGATAGGACACACATACACGACACACACATATCTTATGTCTGGTGGCGATCCACCATTGTGTGACAGATGTGTGGTGAAACATTAACCGTCCTTCACATGTTAATCAGTGTAAACACTTGGAAACTATAAGAAAACAACATTTTACATTACCCTACCGACAACATATACCTTTACACCCTGCAATGTTCGTTGGTAGGGAACCGCTTTTTTAGTCAAATCATTATTAGCGTTTTTAAAGAAATTAATAATTTTCATATCATACACCCGGGCATTCCGTAGCACGACTTTTTGCTGCGGCGGTTACACAAGAAAGCACTTGCCTCACGGCCCTTGGACGCAAGGGTATGAAACGAGTGAGGCACTTGTGCTAATGCCATCATATGCACCATCGTTTTTATAATCACCAACTCTTGTCATCTATCCTCACCCACACAACACCTTTCACGGCATGGTCATGATTTATTACTTGACTGTTTTTGCCCGCCTTACCGCGAGGAATTTATGGCCCTTATACAGCCGCTTATCATTATCACATCATTGTCCATATTCTTAGTAACATGAACTGGCGCTCTTGGCCATGAAATGGCCCTTGCGCCACAAAACTTCAAACATCATCATTACCCCCTCCCTCGTGAGCTGCTGTGAGGGTCGCACTCTGATGCAGACAGTACGGGGCTCACTTTTCTCTTCTCTTAAAAATCACATAGAATCACATAAGGAGCATTGCGACTCGGAGGGGGCGCAAAGTACATTAGCATAATGGGAGGGGGAGCGCTGCGACCAACCTTCGCCCCTTCTCGCTGTAGGACGCTTGATGCTTCAAGAACTGCTTACAAAAGGCACGCCGTTGTCGAAAGCTCGTCGTATAGCTTCCACCTTCATTTTTACGCTCATGCGAAGGTTGCGTTGTTTCGCACTTGACCGAACTGGGGAGAAGGGTGGGCCCCTTGCGCCC